>PVHX01027339.1:0-19534 GCA_004024805.1 Geosciurus inauris | reverse complement strand
AGTCTTTTCTTTTTTTAAAGAACACTAGTCAACTATATTTTATGTCATCCAGAAATTGTTCTGCTGGCTAATTGAGAATTTAAATTCTAAAATTAGTTAAAGGCAAACTGGCTTCACCTATTTTCATGCTGAAACAGTGTTTTACCTGTCAATATAGTTATAAACAATTATCAAGATTGATAATGAAGACCTCTACCTTATGTTTACCACAATATGTGCAACAAATGGTGTCTAGCAAATATTAAAATTACCTATATATAAGTGTCAAAGTCATTGGATAGAGAAGTATAAAATTTACGTGTACATAAGTTGTTTTCAACTTATGAAAATCAAAATAATAACAGAACAAATGTGAAGAGCAGAAAAGACAAAATATTAGTCCTCAGTAGAAATTAATGAAATAGAAAAAACTAAACAGCATTATCAAAATGGAAGCTGGTTTTGGAAGAGATTAATGAGATAGATACACTTCTGGCTAGACAGATCTGAGGGAAAAGAGAAGAAATACTTTTTTTACAAAATGGGTTGCTATGAAAGATATAAATACAAATGCAAATACTAAAAGTACAAATTTCCCAAATACCAAAGAAATTAATGAAAACTAGAAAAAAAAAAAAAACAACCAAAACAGAAGAAAATAAGATATGTAAAAGCAGGCTGGGGTTGTGGCTCAGTGGTACAGTGCTTGCCTAGCATGTGTGAGGCACTGGGTTTGATTCTCAGCACCACATATATAAAATAAAATAAAGGTCCATTGACAATTAAAAAATATTTAAAAAGAAAAGATATGTAAAAGCAAAAATTATAACATAAATTAATATGAAAAGTTGAAATACTTCAGTCAAAAAAGTTTAAACTTACTTGCTTAAGAAAAGATGTTCAAATTGGCACATAAAGCAAACTTAACCCTGTTTATAAAGAAATATAAAAACTGCAGAAACTTCAAAAGTCTAAAAATAAAGGTATGAATGAAAATTTACTGTTGGAAAAATAAGAAAATACAAAGTTGTAATCCTGCTACCAAATTAGAATTCAGGCTCTGAAACAAAGAACAATATTTTGTAGTGTTAAAAGTCACAATCCAAATTGAAGATACAATAGTTATCAATATCTATGTACCAAATAATGACAATCACCTACATGGAGCAGGAACTATAAAAAGTTCAAGGAAGAATAAATAGAAATGCACAATTAATAGGAGCCTTTAATATAAAACCATGACTAAGAGGCAGGTAAAGAAGCCCACAAATAAATAAATAAATAAGCAAATAAATAAATAGCAAAATCAATAAAGTATATAAAACACCACACACTGATAATAGAGAATATATCTTCTTAAGCACATGGAACTTTCTCAAGAATTGCTGGATTATCAGAGATTTTCCCAACAGATCAGTTGGTTTCATAATGTACAAAAATTACAAAGAACACTATATGATAACAGTACAGTAAAACTGGAAACTAAAACATAAGACAGTTACATATAAAACAAAACAAAAATACCCTTCCACATGGAAATTTAAAACCCTTCTAGTTAACAAATCTTGGTGAAAATTCAAAAACACACAAAAATTTCAGAATCTCTGAAAAAGAATATCAAAATTCATGAGGTACACTTAGAGCAACAGAGGAAATTTCATAATAACAAACACCTACATTAATAAAAATAAAAGAATTAAAATATATTACTTAATTTTCCAATTTAAAAAGCTGCAGAAAGTAAAAGTAAACCAACAAGAAAGCAAAGGACATATTACTAAGTATATATTCAAAGGAAATTAAATCAAAATATCAAAGAGATACCTGAACTCCCAGGTTTGTTATAGCACTATTCACAAAGCATAGATATGGACTCAGTCAAGGTGTCCACACACAGATGAATAAAGAATATGTAGTACATATACAAACTGGAATATTTATTATTCCACCACAAATAAAGAATGAAGTCCTGTCAACCCTGAATCATGGATGGAATTGGGGATCATTATGTTAAGTGAAATAAGCAAGGCACAGAAAGACAAACACCAAATGTCCTCACTCATATGTAGAAGCTAAATAAGTTGATTTTGTAGAAGTAGAGAGTAGAGTCGTCACTAAAGACTAGGAAAGACAGTAGGTAGGGGAGATAAAGTTTGGATAACAGGTACCAAAATACAGTTAGAGGAGTAAGTTCTGGTGCTCCATAGCATCATAGGGTGACTATAGTTTATAACAATTTATTATGTATTTTATAAAGAAGTGGAAAAGAGCAGGCTGAGTTTACCAACACAGAGAAATAAAAAATGTTTAAGGTGAAGGAAATGCTAATTAACCTGATTTGATCATTATAGCTTGAAAACACTTATTAAATGATCACACTGTAATAGGTACAATTACTATGTGTCAATTAAACATTTCAAAAGGATAAAATTAGAAATAAGTGCAGTAGAGAACAGAAAGAGAACAGGTTAAATTGCCAAGTCAAGAATCTGGCCAGGCACGATGGCACACGCCTATAATCCCAGAGGCTTGGGAGGCTGAAGCAGGAGGATTGTGAGTTCAAAGCCAGCCTCAGCAATGGTGAGGCGCTAAGCAACTCAGTGAGACCCTATCTCTCATAAAATACAAAATAGGGCTGGGGATATGGTTCAGTGGTCGAGTGTCCGTGAGTTCAATCCTTGGTACAAAAACAAAAAAATATCTGTATCTTTCAAAAACTCCAAAGATTGAAAACTAAAACTAATTTAGTCAAAAAGGGGAAAATATACAAATACGAAATAACAAGGGAAGAATAACTGTCACTACACAGGTAATAACTGTAAGAATCTACTTGGTATATGTTTTTGCAAATCAGTTTGGAAATCTAGATTAAATGGATAATTTCTTAGGAAAATACAGTTGACAAAAACTGACCTGGTAGAGACAGGATGCTAAAAGAGATCAAGTTCCATAATCTAAGTAGATAAAATTCTCAAGAAATGATTCCTCATAAAAGGATCTAGCTCAGATTATTTCACAGAGCAACTTTTATAAACCACATATTCCTAATGAGACCTGCATTTAAAATGAAGGGATATTTCCAATTTTCTTTTTCTGTACTAAGGATTAAACCCAGGGCTTCGTGTATGTTAGGCAAGCACTCTCCCACTGAGCCACATTCCAGCCCTCCACATTCTTTTTATGCAGCAAGTTTAACAACAATCTCATAAAAATTATTAGACCAATATCACTTGTCAATAGTAACACAAAAATTCTAAATAAAACAGAGTTCAAAGCCATACTACATTAAAATTATATTTTATGTGGGCTGGGATTGTGGCTCAGTGGTAGAGTGCTTGCCTCGCATGCATGAGGCATTCTCAACACCAGATAAAAATAAATAAATAAAATATTGTGTCCATCATCCATCTACAACTAAAAAGTATTTTAAAAATTATATTTTATGCCAGGATTGCTTTTATACTGTTTCTTCTACATTCTTCAAGGTGTTTGACTAACTTGTATGTATCTGATAAGAGAGTTAGAGAGCTCAACTTGTTCGAGTGATTTACCTGTAATTGTTCTTTTATTGAATTTCAGATACTAATATCTACTTGAAAGTCCAAACTTTCTTCTAAATCTCAGTATGACTCATAATTTAAAATTAAGTTATTTCATGACTGCCCAAGTCTCTAAAATTTAGCAACAGTGATATTTCTCAAAAGGCATCAATTTTAGTAACTATCAGAAAATTGAGTCAATTGAATTCAAAGCAAATTTCTAAAGACATCTATGCCAAAGAAAGACTGGGAATAATTCAGTTGCTAGGTAGTTATGAATTTTGTCTTATTTTTAAAATATTGGACTAAAACTGAAAGTGTTACAAAGAAAAACATACCTTTTATTCAGTATAGTACTTGGACTGTTTCTTTAAAGAAATTATCTAAGCCTTAGGATCTAAAAGAATCAATAAATTAAACCAACTATACTCTAAATGAATGTTAACCTAATTACATATCTTACCAATTGATGGTAACATTGAAGCTTTATTGCCCTTCTTTTAGATAGGTAAAATAAAAATATGTTTAATTGGTTTTCATGAGTTGTACCTGTGATATATTGAAGCACAGAAAATGTGCCCAAATTCCACAATTTGGAGCCCCATCTGTTGCTGTTTGTTAGCAATAATTTAGGATGTGGGTAAGTGAGAGAGAAGGTGATTTTTCCTTGTGACATTTAATAAGATACAAGATTTGTACATCTAATTACTTATCATAACTTCCACTGAGATTTTTTAGTTGCCGTTGGTCATGATACCTTTATTTATTTATTTTTATGTGGTGCTAAGGATAGAACCCAGTGCCTCCCACATGCCAGGCAAACACTATACCACTGAGATACAGCCCCAACTACCACTAAGGTTAACACAAACCAAAGTATAATTCATAGGATTGTATTTTTCCATGTCTACATGAACCCATTACCGTGCTTTCTGGTAATCTAATTTTCCTTCAAAGTTGTTCTTGATAATATAAATCCATCTTTATCTATATTGTACCTCTGGGGACAAAGGAAAATTAAATGACCTCTGTAACTAGCCCAAAGGCCATCATACCTGAAGAATGACTCTGGAACCCATCACTCACATAAAGATAGTTCTAGATGTTAATTTTTGCTGCAAGTTTCTATGGCAAACTTGGAAATAAGAAACTAGTTTTCATTACCCTTATTAGTGGTCAAATCCAAACTGAGTATAAAATTAGGGAAAACTATAGAAAATGAAGTCACACTATATTCATTTGTGTATAGTTTATTTATAACTTTGAAGTATAAACAACAAACAGTTGTTGAGGAAACACTAACAGATAACAGTACTAGACAGGACAGTAGGCAGGCTTTATCCCTTGATTTGAAAATGCTCATTTATATTAACTCCACCTATAGTGGACCTGGTGTTCTCTTAAGACCCCCTTGGATCTGTTTTGTCATTCAAGACAACCCTCCATCCTTTGGGATCTTTCTGCTTCCAATGTTTGACACCTGAGATTTCATGGCATCTGAAGTTGTTTTGTTGCAAATCATTTTGTTGTCTGGAGGTTTACTTCCCCAGGAGTGCCCTTGACCCATGACTGGTTTACAAATAAGTGTGAAAGCCCAGACCCTTTGTTCCTGTTTGGACAACCTCTGAGGATTAACACTTACCATAGTTCCCCTTTGCAATTAGCTGCCCTCATAGGACTTGCCTGAAATCTGAAATTGTGCTCTTATTCCAATTTCACAGTCTCTGTCAGGCTTCTTCCTATTCTTAACTAATTTCTTCCAGTAGCCCTTCCTTAATCAATCATTGGTACTTCCATCATCATCTCATAATCTGCTTGTGAGGTGCTTAACTTAAAATACTGTTTCCCCCTCAAATTTAAGAACTTACAAATGTGCAAACCCACACTTATTTCTTAGAAAAATGCAAAAATTCTTAAAAGACTCATTAAAAGAAAAAGTAATTACAATTGCCTTAAATAGCTAATTGTGGGAAATGAAATTAGTCATTGGGTCATGATGTTCATCAAGAAAGGATTAATCTAAATACGACATCATTCTTTCTGGGCATAAATACATGTGGGGGTAGGACAATGGAAAATTATACCAGATTTTGTCAAGGGCAGAAGAAGAACACAGTGAAAGTAAATGTGTACAGAAAGAGCTTATTAATAAGATTAAGTGATTTTTTTAAAAAATGCAACAAAAGAAAAATATGAGTAAGAAGAAGAGAATAATGAAATAATTTTCATTCTCTCCAGACAGCCCATTATCTTTTATTCACCCCATTTTAGGAGAGACATTTTTATAGTGTTTATATGGTACAAATCTGGAGAGTAAAATGGACAAATAGTCACTTTATAAAAACTTTTACATACTGAAGAACAGCCAAGAGATATGGTTTAAATAATCTGCTAAGTGATACTCTAGCTCTAACCTCTGGAAATAAAGGGAAAAATGAAGTAAGGTCTAAGTACACAAAGGAGGAATAGCCACTTAAGCATGAAAAACAGACATGGACAATCACTAATCAGAAAGACAGAATATCACTAGGATGAATAGGGCACACCACCCTGCTTGAGTGAAAGTACTATTAAGGGCAAGAAATGGGTCTGCCTTGCTCACTACTGGAACATTGAAAGCTACCTTAACATACTTATTGAATGGATTATCATTAATTAATCATGCTTCAAAAGTAACACTGGTTTATTTATTTAGAAAGGAGATGGTCCCTAGATTTGGCACACATCAGGCATTTAAGAATATACATTGAATAAATAAAATCTAAATATTGGAATGGGGAACATGTCTTTTGAAGTATAATTTCACTTACATGAGTGATGGGAACAAATGTTTTAAATTTGTAACTGCCCTAAAATTTTGGAACTCTATGGATTCAATGGGCACTCAACCTGAAACAAAAAAAAAAAAAAAGAGAAATCTCATTTCCCACAAAACCTACAGAAAATAATTACTTTGTGCTAAATCATAGGCCTGAAGAGACCTAACACTTTTTATCTTTCAATTTACCCTGAATAGTTAATAGTGGCAGGAGAGGTTACTGCAACTTAAGTTAAATAAATAGCAGAGAATTTTAAAGAATTTTTAAATGATGATAGAGTTAATGTCATTGATATCATTTGGACTGAGTAGAATGTACTTACTAGAATATGATAAAGGAATAGAACAATATGAGAGAAACGTTTTAAATACAATATTTGATCTCAACTACACACGATATCTAAAAGATGAAGAGAAGGAGACATATTAGGAATTAAGTATCATTAAACAGTATTAAGAGCAAAGTTATATTCTTAAAAAATGTTAAAGGGACCCTATGTCCCAGATTGATCTATGAGATTTAAAATATATTTCTTTCATCTCCTTAAGAATCTCCTTATTCTGCTACCTCCTCCATAATTTCTCCTGGTTAGGTTCCATATTTCAGCTCTTTTTTTTACAACTTTGATGCTTGTTACTGGATATGTGCATCCCACATTAACAGTATACATGGCCCAATCAGAGGAGATTTTGACAATCAATATACTAACTCACTGACAGAATAGTAACATTTTATTCATTTGCATAATGTGGTATGTTTCTAGTGAATGGAAGGCAATCTCAACTGATGTCTACAGCATACGTCCATTTTGTAAATAAGGAAACTGAATAATAATTATATTAAGTAAATCGATCACATGGACTATTTCACATAAACCCTGGGAGGTAGCTTCTATCACTATTGAATGGTTGAGAAAGCTGACTCTCAAAAAGTATATGACATTTTTTGTACTTTCTCAGAGTTTATGATTTCTGCTTCAGCCAAAATATCTTGGCCATGTCAGATGGCATTTTTTAAAAGGCTATTGTAAAAAGTTTTATATAAAAACTCCATTATTTTATTTTTCTTCTTTTTAAATAGGCAACATCATCCCTTCTTGTTTAATGAAAATTGTTACTAGAACTAATTAATTCCTTCTTGAAGAGTTTAGTTAATATGCTTGACTTCTTTTAGAGAATTACAATTCTCAATGCTGGCTTTCTGCCATCAAGAATAAAACAGAAAAGAAAAAAGATAATGAGAGGGGAAATAAACAAATGATAGATAAAGGGCACTCCTGAAAGTGAAATACATCATTAAATCAAACTGCCTTTGGTGTTATGATGAGATTTTTCTTCACAGAATCTGAAGACATTGAACCTCTTCAGTCTTGAAAAGTGGTATTTGCAAGAATCAAGAAAACGAATGATCAGGGGTTAGACACATTTCAGCATTTATGTTCAGTCAATTCTCTACACCCACATTTTCAATCAACAGTGCATTAAAATATTTTTAAAAATGTTTTCTGTACTAAACATGTACAAACTTCTTTCTTGTCATTAATTCCTAAGCAATACAGTATAATAAATATTTATATAGCATTTACATTTTATTAGATACTATAAGTAATCTAGGGGTAATTTAAAGCATATAGGAGGATGTGTGTTGGTTATATGCAGATATTACACAATTTTATATATAGGACTTTTTTACTTTTTTATTTATTCTTTTTAGTTATACATGACAATAGAATGTATTTTGACATATCATATATACATGGAGTATAATTTCTCATTTTTGTGGCTGTACATGCTGAGGAGTTACACTGGTCATGTATTCACATATGAACATAGGAAAGCTATGTGCAATTCATTCTACTCTCTTTCCCATTCCCACCCCTTGTCTAATCAGTGAACTTCCTCTTCTCCTCCCCAACACCTCACCTATTGTAAGTCAGCATCTGCATATCAGAGAGAAAATTCAGACTCTGGTATTTTGTGATTAGCTTGTTTTTCTTAACATATTCTCCAACTCCACTGACCTGCAAATGACATTATCACATTCTTCTTTATGGCTCAGGGATATTCCATTGTGTATATGTACCGCATTTGCTTTATCCACTCATCTGTTGAAGGGCACCTAAGTTGGTTCCATAGCTTAGCTATTGTGAATTGAGCTGCTATAAATATTGATGTGGTCACATCACTATAATATTCTGATTTTAAGTCCTTTGGGTATAAGCTGAGGAGTGGGATAACTGGTCAAATGGTAGTTCCATTCCAAGTTTTCTAAGGAATCTCCATACTGCTTTCCAGAGTGGTTGTGCCAATTTTCATTCCTGATGGCAATATATGTTTTCCCCCACATCCTTGCCAACATTTATTGTTACTTGTATTGTTGATACTTGCCACTCTGACTGAGGTAGGATGATATCTCAGTGTAGTTTTAATTTGCATTTCTCTAATTGTTAGTGATATTGAATATTTTTTCATATATTTTTAGGGGTACTGGGGTTGAACTCAGGGACACTCAACCACTGAGCCACAACCCCAGACCTATTTTGTATTTTTTTAGAGATAGGGTCCCACTGAGTTGCTTAGTGCCTCACTTTTGCTGAGGCTGAATTCTTGATCCTCTTGCCTCAGCCTGGTGAGCCACTAGGATTACAAGTGTGTGCCACTGTGCCCGGATTTTCATATATTTTTTGACTGCTCATATTTCTTCTTCTGTGAAATGTCTTTTCAGTTCCTTAGTCCATTTATTGATTGGGTTATTTGTTCTTTTGGTGTTAAGTTTGTTGAGTTCTTTATATACCCTGGAAATTAAAGCTATATCAGAGGTGCAGGTGGTAAAGATTTTCTCCTATTCTATAGGCTTCCTTTTCATGTTCTTGATTATTTCCTTTGCAGTACAGAAGCATTTTAGTTTAATACCATCCCATTTCTTGATTCTTGATTTTACTTCTTGCACTTTAGGTGTCTTGTTAAGCAATTCAGTTCCTAGGCCCACATGATGGACAGTTGGGCCTACTTTTTCTTCTACTAGGTGCAGGTCTAATGCATAGGTCTTTGATTCATTTTTGAGTTGGGTTTTGTGCAGGGTGAAAGGGGTTTAATTTCATTTTGCTACATATGGATTTTCAGTTTTCTCAGTTCAATCTGTTGAAGAGGGTATCTTTTATCCAATGTATGTTTATGGCACCTTTCTATACTATGAGATAACTGTATTTATCTGGGTTTGTCTCCGTGCCTTCTATTCTGTACCATTGGTCTTTGTGTCTGTTACGCGGCTAACACCACACTGATTTTGGTACTATAACTCTGTAGTATAATTTAAGGTCTGGTATTGTGATACCTCTTGCTTCACATTTATTGTTGAGGATTTCTTTGGTTATTCTGGGCCTTTTATTTTTCCGAATGAATTATATAAAGGACTTCAGCATCTTTAGATTTTGGTATCTATAGGTGGTCTTGGAATTAACCCCCTGGAAATACTGATAGATGACTGCATTTTATTTCTAATCTAAGTAGACAAAAACATCTTTGCTCCTAAGAAATACCTTATCATACATTCTAACTGGATGAATTTCAGGTCATTAACAAACAAAAAAACAGCTATTGTAGGTCAATCAGCAGAATACTGCTGAAGTCTTAAATATAATTTCCAAATATAATGAATAGTAAACATGTACATCACTCTTGGCAAAAGTTGTAAATCATTCACACTAAAATTAAGGAAGGTTATTCTAGCTTGCAAGGTCAGATTTTCAACTGAACTTAAATACCTTCTGATAAGTCTCAGATGGGTTATTTCATGTTAATGCAAAAGAAAGATGAGATACTGTTCCTTTGTTACTGTTGCAAAAGTAAATACTTTTACTAAACCAAAGTTATTTTATTGTACTGATATTTTATACAATGGCATCTGCAGTAATGAGAGGAAGCTCTAGAATTTCAGCAATAATTATGACAGGTAAATGACAACAACAATTTAAAAAAAATAATTTGAAGCTGAGTTTGAGAACATGGTTATATTAGGAGGCATGGAATTCCTATGCTGTTTAAAAAATATGGAATGCTTCATGAATTTGCATGTCATCCTTGCACAGAGGACATGCTAATCTCTGTATCATTCCAGTTTTATTATATGTGCTGCTGAAATGAGCATAGTAAATACTGTTTTTAAGAGATAATCAAAAGAGAACCTTCCCTCTCCCCCAACAACAACAACAACAACTTATGAGAGTGACTATAAAGCATTAAGTAGTATAACATGCATATGTGCTAAGTCCTGACATGATAGCCTGTAATTGGGTCCTTTTAGATTTCACAATAGAAGAAATTGGAGTTTAGCATTATTAGAGGGAAGGGATATGTGTATGTGGGAGTGATATGTCAGGAGCATCAGAGATAATTCTGGAACTATAACATAAAGAAGTTCATGATGTTACATGGCCACTACAGATAAGACTGCTTCTACTACTGAATTTGATCATGCCAGGGGACTGAGATTTGCCTAGGTCTTAGGATTAGATTCATGGAATTTCAATGTCTGCTTCTAACATTGCTTAGATAATCAGTAAGATGTAAGGGAAAATAGCCACCAAAACCACAAAGCCATTGGAAAACAGTTCCTTACTAGGATATTTAGCTTCTTTCTGTCTTCCTATGTATCTGGTGATTCATATTTCAAAATACAGTTAATAATCTAAAGTCAGTTTATTATGGCAGATTCCAATCAAGAACCACAAGGACAATTCAGTCATGGTAGATTCCAATCAAGAACCACAAGGACAATTTAGTCTTGATAAAACAGAAGACAATGGTTATGATTTCTTTAGGATTAATGTGATTCTTATTTAAAAGTCACATGTATATTAGTTATCATCTAAAAATATGAAAGTCCAGCATGTATCTTTTACCTAATAAGCCAGTGATTTTGCATATAATTTTAATGTTATTTTTCTCTTTTAACTGAATGGCATTTGAGAGAAAATTAATGATGATTTGAGTGTGTCCATCAAAAGTAAAACTAAGTTATTTTTACATTCTTTTTTTGCAGTGCTTGGTATCAAACTCAGAGCCTCCCACATGTGAAGCAAGTACTCAACCACTGAAGCTATACCCTCAGCCCAAAAATTTATTTTTTGGAAAGAAAAATTACTTTTTACTACTCTCTGTTGCCATATCCTTTGTATTTGCTACCAAGGGAATAAGCAAGATACTTTTTGCATTATAATGCTACCCCTCTCCCCAAAATGCTAATCTATTACCTTCTAAATGATACATTGCCAAACTTTTAAAGTTCTATTACCTCTTTCAGCACCTATTCCATCACTTCCTACTGATAACCTTTTCCCATGAGATAATGAAAAACCTCATTAGATAGGTCCAGAGCCAAATTGTCTATTTAAGAGCTTTTACAAAATTAGCCTTTGTTAATTGTCACAAGACATTAGATTTCAGGTAGCTAGGCGAACTTCTCTTCTTCAACATCTCATTTATGTCTTTTGAGCTCTTGCTTTTTTCATATGTACAGTTCCTAACATCAATTTTTGCAACACTTCATTCTTCATTCCACCATAGTTTGGGTTTGAATGATATCAGAGTGGCTAAAAGTATGACACATTGCTGCAATAGGAAATATTTCTTTTTATGTGGACACCTTCTTTGAATTGAAATTCTAACATACTTAACAGGCCAATTGCTGCCTCACCCTCCCCACCTACTTAAACATCTGGTTGATATTCACTCCTTACTGAATGATCTGGAGCGAGTTGTTTGGTTGCTCTAAGTATTCTTTTTCTCATTTGTAAAATGTGCCCAGTATCACCACATTAGGTTTATTTGTAAAATTTGTTTTAAAGCAATTGATACTTACAGAAAAGTATAAATAATTCTCTTTTACCCATGATTCTAATTCTTAATATTTTATTTCATTCATCTCTCTCTCCTCCTGACACACACTTTTATCTGTTCGTTCGTTCTTTCCTGTCACTCATCATTAGTCTTTTATGAACCTTTGATAGCCACCTCTGATGTAATGTTTCATCATTTCAAAATACCTTAATATATATTCCACCAAAACAATGACATTCTTCTACATTAACCAGTATATATCCCTCCAAGCCAAGAAATCAACACTAACACCCAATCCACAGACTAATTCCAATTAACGGCTGGGAGCAAACCTCTATTGACTTGATTCTCTGACAATCTCACTGTTCCCCATCCCAAATTCCCTGCAGCTAGGGTTAATTTTTTCAATTACTTGCAGGCTGAGCCCTCCTTCAGACAGCAGAGCCAATTGCATTCCTAAAAAGATTATCAGCAGTCTGAATTCAATAACTCGTGACTCTGTCTTGAGTCCAGTTGTCAACCCACTGCATTTAAGCCCTACTTTGCTGCTGTACTTTTAGGACCTAGATCTTTATTCTTCCATGCTTGAAGCCCTGCACTGTAGGCAAGAGCCAGAGAGAACTTCCCAGGTAGTGAAAACCTTTCAAATGAAATTACACTGAACCACTATGTATATGTACATAGAGATACCTGGGCCCAAAGCCTGATTCTTCCTTTTCCTAGCCATAGGCTATTTAACCCATATGAGTCTCAGTTTTCTCATCTTTAAAATGAAACATCAGCTTAGGCAGAGCTTTGAAATCATGTGGTATGGACATATGAAAAATACATTTTTGTTAATGCCCTGATAACTGATACATTTCAAGAAACTGATTCTCATTATGCAATGGCACAAAATCTGATGCATAAATAGAAATGCAAATTTCATTGCATATGGTGCAATAGCCAAGGAGATCCCATCCTGTTGGCCAGCACCATTATAGGAACATGTGGGAAGCCAAATTAGAATAGCTAATGGGACTGGAACCAATATTATTATAATGGTCATTTTGATCTGCTTACCATAATACCTAATAGCATTTATCTTCTCTATAAGATTAGAACTTCCAAGTTTCCAGGTACTTGTTGGGCTTGCTCAAGGAAACACTTTCTCATAATTGGACAAATTTTTATCTTTGAATTTTCATTTTTAAGAATTTATGAAACTTTTTTTTCTTGATAAATTATCACACTGAGTTCTTTAAAATAAATTATATTGAGGTGATACTGCCACAGGAACATTGATGATATTTGGAAATTACTCAATCCATTTTCATTATTGTAGGGCAAATTTGACATTTTGAAGGACCATCAGGTAAACATTTATTTACTGTCAAAGTCATGCAGTAATATGCAAGATTATCAATTTCTTAGAGCTGAAAAAAACATGTATACCCAATTGTGGTAGACAGAGCCTAAGGCAGCCCTCATGATCTCTACCTCCTGATATTCTTGACTTCATGTCATTTCATCTCATGAGTGTGAACAGCATAAGTGATTTGTTTCTAACCAATAGAAGATAGCAAAGATAAAGAGATATTAATCATATATCACTCAATGATGGGGACACAGTATAAGAACTATGTCATTAGGCAATTTTGTCATTGTGAAAACATGAGAGTATGTTTGCATAAACCTAGATGGTACAGCCTACTATGGATCTAGGATATATGGTATATATCATTGTGTATGTGGTCCAGCATTGAACAAAATGTCATTATGTGACACATGACTGTATATGATTATGTGTATATAATAATTTTACATAAGGTTGTAACATGCTGAAAGACTCTTTCCTATACTGGTTTTTTTTTGGTACTGGAGATTGAACTCAGGGGCACTCAACCACTGAGCCACATCCCCAGCCCTATTTTGTGTTTTATGTAGAGACAGGGTCTCACTGAGTTGCTTAGTGCCTCACTGTTGCTGAGGTTGGCTTTGAACTTGTGATTCCCCTGTCTCAGCCTCCCTAAGTGCTGGGATTACAGGCTTGTGCCACCATGCCTGGCTTCCTATACTTGTTTTGAAGAAAAAAAGCCCTCATGGTGTGAACCAGCCAAAGGAGTGGGCCATCTAGTAAGTAATTGAGGGTGAACTTTGGGCAAAGCCAGCAAGAAACTGAGGCCTCTTTCCAACAGCCTTCACGTAACTGAATGCTGCCAACAACCCTTGGAGCTTGAAAGTAGATGAGACAGTAGCTCTAGATGGCATTTTGATTGCCACCTTGTGACCTTGGAACAGGATCCTGTCTCAATTACACATGGGCTCCTCAACCCTAGAAACTGTGAGAAAATCAACATGTACTATTTTTAACAAGTGAATTCATGGTAATTTGTTCCACAGTTATAAAACATTAACATTCCATTCAATGTCTCCCTTTTAAGCATAGTTTTAAGTTTCCCCAAGTTATGACAATTTTCTCTGCATGATCAATGATCCCATTTTTCACTTTGAGGAGTAGTTTTAGGGAGTTCTAGAGAGTGATCGAGTACATTTAAGATTCTAGGAGATGATTCAACAATATCCTTCTCTCACATCACTATCTGAGACTTGCCACTAATTTTCAGACAATACCCAATGTGGTCATCTTTGCTTCTTTCTTCTGTTGGCTAACTTCTGATCTATCCAGGAATTTATACTTTTGCTCTAAACATAAGACAATACAAAAAAGAACTACATTTATAGCTGTCCCTTCTGAATTGAGTCTCCATAGTTTTTCTTCCAGAGAGCAATCTTTTTCTCAAAATGAATGAACAACAGTTCAACCAAGTACAAAAGTGAGAAAGTTCTAGGAACAAGTTCAGAGTGCAAAATTCCCATGGTGAGAGGATATGTGATACAAAATAGAGGCAGAAGTCATATACAATGGAGCTAGGTAGGTAATATAGAGTTAGACTAGGCCAAATATTCACTGTACATGCTAAAGATTTTGCTTTCTAACCTAAGAACAATGAGAAACTACTAAATGGTTTTAGGAGTGTGGAGGAGGTGACATGATCAAAGTATGCTTTGAAAAGATGAGTCTGGCTAAAATGAAGGGATGTTTCATGGATACACAGAAAACAGGAGGTGACTGAAGCCATTTACTGAGTGATTATGATAGCCTGGATTAGTATAATAGCAAAGAAATTGGAGAAGAGATGGAGATATCTAGGCAGAGATTCCTAAATTTATTATTTACCACTGTTTCTTAGACATTCCATCTCCCCCATCTTAGAAATATTTCCTAATTTAATGTTTAGTTGCCTGAAGAATTTTTTTTGGTTTGTTAAGAAATAATTCTTGGTTAGTATACTTCCTGGGCTACTGTATGTGTGAAAATGTATGATAATTCTCAAGTTTTCTTCTAATGTTAAACTTCTCTTCTTTGAACTATAACTTCCCTTAACTGACCTGTGTATTATCTGTCCATTTGCTTCAACAAGTTAAGGAATCTTTTTCAAAACATTTGCAGGCAAGGGTGTTGGACACTGCCAGGCTATGGTGGTTTTGCAGAAGAATGAGGTAAGAAATATTGAATGTTTAACTGCTGAGGAAACAACTGAATTGACTGATGCTCAGTATTATTTCAGTGTTTTCCGGGTTTGAACTTTGAGTGGCTCTCCTTTTTTTTTTTTTAACTTATTGGAAGCGGGTAGTTCATAGGTGTAGTCCCCCTCAAGGATGGTAAGCATCCACGGGATCAGTAGTGTATGTCAGGTATACAGCAAACAGGTAGAAAGAGTTCATCTCCACAGGTTTGGAAAATCCCTAGAATTTTCTGGCTGCTCTCTCCGATCCTCAGAGTCTCAGTTCCTTATTTTAAAATATAACAGAAAGAATATTATCTTGTTCTGGTGAAATTGTGCTACAGGAGGTATCTTTCTCCTCTTAATCTGATTTCTACAAGGTGATCCGGAAAGCCTGAAGATTTCCAGATGTATGGGGTCACTGTCAAGTTCCTACAATGAAACATGATTACCTGTATACTACCTTCCCAACCCTTTCCACCCCTAAGGACACACAGACACATACAGACACACAGACACACACACACACACACACACACACACACACACACACAGGTTTTCACTTGTAATTCACTGAAATAGGAAGTTGGAGGAAACAAGGACTTAAAAAATTCATGTGTTCCGACTGCCATCTTCCTAGAATCCTCCCTCTGGGTAGTTGGATTCAGTTTATTTTTTCTTTAATCTATACTAAAATCTCCCTGAAGTTAGGAATGTTAGGTAGTTATTTTTAAAGGCAAATTATATAATGAGGACAGTGTGATCCAAGCCCACTAGATATTCCTTAAAAACATTGATGGCATTCTAAACATGATTCATAACTGGTAAGTGGGTGAGCAAAGCAAAAACACATACCTTGGAACTAACAACTAAGAAATATGGTCACATTAACACCAGAAATTGATTTTTCTTTCAAGCTATTTGCCAATTTTATATGGATTAGTTTCTATCCTTGAAAATCAAAATACTATTGATCTGAATCAAGTACTTAGAGAGTCCTCAAGAAATATTTGTGGATTTTTATGAATTACAAAATAGAAAGAGACCATGATAGGCAGGTATATGCAGTTTTCATTATTTACATTTCTTAAATAACTCTGTCATCATTCTTTCCTTATTAACTAATATCACCTAAAAATGAAACCTCTCTGATTCCCAAACCATTTCTAAGGTTTTGGAAGTTTCATGATAAAGCATCCTAGAAGATACCTGACCTACTTTAAGTCCAGAATGTCCTAGTTCTTTGGTTGACCAGACCAAAGGAACACTCCTGAAGATATATAGTTGAAAGTATAAAGTACTTATGCCCATAATGTCCTTCTGTTTTGAATGTAATTGTCTCCCATTTTAAGCAAAATCACTTTGAGAAGATAAGAAAATTGAACAATGTCACTCTTTAGATATGGAAATAAGGAGTAAGAACATACTAAATGAAGTCAGAAAGATGGAGTGTTGGAAATAATGATGAAATGATAAAAAAGGAAAGTATGTTGGCAAGATGAATTGTCTCACTACTACTGTTGCTAAAAGCATAGAGAGCATTGTTAAATGGTAAGTAAGGGAAATTACCAAACTGCCGAAAGAAGCGTTTGGTGGAACAGCCAAAGGTTTATAAAATAGAGCAGAAAGAATCTACTTTCCTGTTCGTCTAGTACAAATAAAATGGAAGTTTTTCTTTTCCCTTTCTACATTTGAATGAGACTAAAGAGGCTCAGGTGGCCCTAAGAGCCTTGGAATTGAGATTATTATGTAGAGATGACAGCTAGAGAAATCTCGACCTGGAGTTCAACTTAATTGGATTCTGTCTACAGGACCCCATATTATTTATCCCAATATGGTTCCAAAATTCTCCACATCCCTGCAAGTAGATATTCCCTAAGATTACCTCCTGCCTATCAGATTGAGTCTCTATTAGTTGAAATGTTTTGTAATAGTTGCTGCTTCCATTTGAGCTCAGCTGGATTTGGAAAGAAAGGAGGGTTGGGTAGCCAGGGTAGAAAATACAGGGCTGTATCTCCTTGCAGGCATTTTAGAAAATCCTTTGTGTGGTTCCTACTTGTCCTGATTATAAATTTCTGCCACACAACTGGGCACTAATATTCTAGTTGGAACTAGCAAGAAAAACTCCTGACCCAAATTCTGGTTTTTAAGATTTTCATTCTGGCTTGCCTCAAACTGTATCCTGCTACACAAGGGAAAAGTTCATGGGGTCAAGGAGTCTGAGAATTCTAATTTGAACCAGAATTTCCAGATTTTTATGGAAGTATAGTTATCAAGACAGGCGGATAAAGCATATTTTAATGGAAAAGCTAGCTTGATTTATAACATTTATACATGCAGGTAAATAGTGTATGGGACTTCTTTTGTACTCTTGACCTGGGCCCTACAAATGTTAGGAGTAGGCCTGCTTGTGACAAGTCCTTTAGGACAGAAGACTTCATCGAACCAATTTCTGGACCAGTTCTACTATTGCTCCTCTCTTATCTCAGAACAAGGATTTCAACTAGTATCTGGTCCTGCTTTCCCACTATAATTGGGGATCCCTAGCATACTATTTTCTCTGAGTCTCAGTGTTTCCATCTGTGAAACAAGGAGGTTGGACAAAATGAGCTAAAGATTCCTTTCAGTCCTTACAGCAATAAAAGTAACATAATAGACAAGTATTTCTGGCTTTTCAGGACTTACTGAGGTCTTTAAATTCTTTTGAACCAAGGCTTCTTTGGGTAAAGCAAAATGAACCCTCCTTATATATTTGTGTCAGTGAGTATACAATGCAGTTGCACTACATCTCACCAACTTGTGAATATGAACATGAATTTGATAACATAACTCATTTCATCAGTTTCAAGGTATAGGCTTAAGGTAAGAGCCTCTGCCCCCCTCAAAATTTCACTCAACTATTTATGGACCTTCGTTCAGTTTTTGCAAATAAACTTAATGGTTCTTAAGAGTTTTCCCTTCTGGGATGTCACTTTAGGGTCTGTTTGGTGAGTGATCTTCTTGAGCTCCTATAGTTCACCTATAGCTGCTAGGAGTAATAGGCATCATAAATAGTGGTGCTAGGGCACCATCTCCTAATTCCTCAGCCTGCATGAGTTGCAGCCATAGCATGCAACATACTGACAAGGAGGAATGACTCTCTTCCTTTCTCTTTGTTTTATTTTCTACTTTCTCACTGGGATATTAAAGGAGACATGAGGGTGCTCTCCTCTCTTGCACAGTGTCATGTAAAAGCAGAGTTCCTCTCAATTGTACTCAGACATGGATCCAAAGATCACAGGACATTCCTTGAAGCCTTCAACATCCCTGACTCTCCTTGGGTGCTAAAATGTTCATAGGCTCAGGCCAAAGCCCATGGATTGATGGCCCACTAACCTATCAGGATACTAGATATAAGAACACAACTGGGAAACAACAAATTAGTGAATTAATGAATAAAATACATAAATACCAGGAAAACAATGGACTATGTGATATTAGTCTGACTTCCCAAGCATCTCAGAAATTCACTTAGATACACATTTATCCATATGCTTATGGGTATTAGTTGTGTGTTCAGGCCTTAGTGAATTATTCTCACATTTTTAGTAATTGATAAATCTAATCATTACTATTAACTGAGTACTTGTGATGTGCCAGAAACCAGACTACACATTTATATGCATTATCTTACTTCCTAAAGTCAGAGTTGGTGAAACTTTTCTGTGAAAGACTAGACAATAAGTTATTTTCAGTTTTGTGAGCCACAAAATATCTGTCTCACTGTTCACCTCACAAAGTCAGTATAGGGCCTGGGGCTGTAGCTCAGTGGC
>PVHX01027338.1:0-19532 GCA_004024805.1 Geosciurus inauris | reverse complement strand
AGCGACCGAGAGTTGGGGAAGACCAGTAAGGAGGAAGAAAAGGGAGTACAGCAAGGAGAGAAGATAGCAAGAAAAATAAAACATATGCAAGTGAGAGTTACAAAACTATAATACCACTCTAGTATACAGTTCAGAAATCCCAATCTACCATGTCCCACTGTATAACAAATACTTGGTTTCACAACTGTTGGGGATTGGACGGTAAGAAAAGAGTGAGAGAGAAAAGAGGGAAGGAAAAAGAAAGAAAAGAAAGAAGAAAAGAACAGTGAAATAAAACAAAAAGATTAAACAATAGAAATATTTGGAGAAAAAGGTTAAAATAAAAAATAAGAATAAAAAAAGTAAAAAAAAAAAGTCTCAATGTAAATAAACAGGTATGGTTCCTTTCACCTCCAGTAGGTGGTGTTGTCCATTGCTTGCTGGGTTTTCCCCTCTGGTGTCCTGGGTGTGGGTTTCACAGCAGGATGTAACTCTGGGCCGGTGGGCTGGTGGAATCACACTGCCTTTTCACGGTGTTCTGTATTGAGTTCAGTTTGTTCCCAGGTGCTGTCCCATGCCCCCTTGTGTAGAAGCAGGCCCTGCCCGGGGTGGGCCCTGGGCTGGGGCTCTGAGCCACTCACAGTGGAGCTGCCGGCAGTTGAGCTCTGCCGCCATTTGCTGCTGAAGTCACGCTGCTTGTGACAATTGCTGCTTGTGGCAATAGCTGCTGTCTGGTGGCCCTGTGTACATGTGCAAGTGAAATTCCTGCAGGGACAGCTGTAGGATGATGTCCAGAAGCTGGCTGGGAGATGGTATTTCCACAACTTCAATCTCTGGTTCTGGAGAGACTGACTGCGGCGTCTGTGTAGGTCACCATCTTGGAACCGACCCCCTGGAGAAATTGTTAAACCTCATTTCTTTTTAAAATTTGTTCTTCTTAGTTATACATGACAGTAGAATGCATTTTGACATATTATACATATATGGAGTATAACTTGCCTTTCTTTTGGTTATACATGATAAGGAGTTACATTATGTATTCATATATGCATATAGGAAAGTTATGTCTGATTCATTCTACTATCTTTCCTATTCCCATTCCCCCTCCATTCCCTTCATTTCCCTTTGTCTAATCCAAAGTACTTCTATTCTTCCCAAACCCCCTTATTGTGAGTTAGCATTCACATGTTAGAGAGAACATTCGGCCTTTGGTTTTGGGGGACTGGCTTATTTCACTTAGCATGATGTTCTCCAGTTCTATTCATTTACCTGCAAATGCCATAGTTTTATTTTTCTTTATGGCTGAATAATATTCCATTGTACATACATAAAACATTTTCTTTATCCATTCATCTGTTGAAGGGCATCTCGGTTGGTTCCATAGTTTAGCTATTGTGAATTGAGCTGCTATAAAAATTGATATGGCTGCATCACTGTAATATGCTGATTTTAAGTCCTTTGGGTATAAAATAAGGAGTGGGATAGCTGGGTCAAATGGTGGTCCCATTCCAAGTTTTCTGAGGAATCTCCATACTGCTTTTCAGAGGGGCTTAAAGCTCATTTCTGAGGGTAGGATTGGGTGATGTGAAGGATTAATCACCATTTGACCTTTTTAATAGGAAAAGTGTTTCTGGGACAGGGCTCCCACAGTCTGGAGGCTTGTGTCCCTTAGACCCAACCCTGAGAAGGAGAACCTGGTACAGGCCAAGAGGCTGGGAAGGGTTTGGGCTTCAGTATAATTTATTTATTATCTTTTTCCAGATAATCCATGACAAAATGTGTCAGCAGGGAAGTAGACTAGAGCAGTTTAAAGAAAAAAAAATAGGAGCTCTGAAAATAAGATATAAAAATCTAGATTTCAGCATTAGAAGGAAGGAGTTCTAGTGCTTTTTATGCTCGCTCATGGATTGTAGCCCTGGGAAGCTCCAAGCAGCAAGATTTCTTCTCTCTGGGCTCCTCTCATGCACGCTGGGAAGTTTTCCTTGCTGGAAAAGGCTGAGCAGTTTAGCAGGAGGTGCACACTGTAGGAGAAGGGAAGCACTACAGTTCTTCACAGAGAGCTTGGGACAGCCAGAGCCAAAAGCCTGGACTGGGGACTAGTTTCTTCTGAATGCTGAGTTTTCATTTAAAGGATGGAAGGAACTTGCTTTATTTGTGATTTTTTTCCTGTATTGCCTAGATAGAGGGTGGAACATTCCCCAAGGCCATCGTTTTTGTTTTATGTATGAGTTGTTTTCACAAAACAACTCATGCAGGTAGGGTTGGATGAGCCCAGAGTCACTTCTGGAGGATTTATTCTCTACTGCCTCTTCCTCTGACCCCATGTCTGGGAAAAAATTGATTGGCAAGTGGAAGGCATGCTCATGCTGTCCTTGGGAAGGGTGACATGGGATGAGGAGAAGCCAACCCCGAGGAGGATGGAGGCAGTGACTGCTATCATTGCTATTCAGAATCTGTGTCACCTGGGCACATTCTGGAGACCCAGGAGGGCACATGGAACAGGCAGACTGTGCAGAATCTATACAATGTTTCATGGTTCCTGTGGTTATTAGGCCTTAAGGTCTTTGTGTGTGTGTGTGTGTGTTTATTTGTTTTTCTTAAAAATACTGTGTGCACAGGAGAGTGACTCCCATTACAGAAATTTTGGCTACAAATGGAAAGGATCTACTTCCTTTTCAGTGCTTCTTTTATTTTCACGGTTAATTATTTATTCATAAATCTTGACTCAGAGATTTCATTTTGGCTTTCAAGCCATAAAAGCTCAAGGTCACAGGGGAAGTGTTTTCAGATGCTAAGTGATCCTCCTCCAATCTAATGTTGTAAAATTTTTATTTCAGGAGTAGTGTGGCTTGCAAGAGGGGTGATGACTTAATTTTAGCTTCCAGATGAAATATTGACTTCAGTGCTGATGAGGGGTTGGCAGACAGCACGGATCAGCACAATGAAGGCTGAGACTCAGCGGTCCCTACCCTGACTTGGTGACCCCTTCACTGAGGGGTGACCTTTACAAAATGATATGTGTGTGTATGTTGGGGAGAGGGTGTCAGGGGGTTGGTGCAAAATTTCCAAGGATGCTGGGCAGCTGTTGATTGCTACTTTGGAAACAGACAAAAAAATTGCGCTGGGGGAAAAATCCTGATTGTGCTTGCTTTCTGTTTGGAACCTATGATATGCATGCCCAAGAGGAAGTTTGCATTCATATTCATTGTTACCCATGGCCTGAAAAGATGCTGCATGTTTGTTTCCTATTGCACCACTGTGGGTTATGCTCTCTCCAGAAGGGTAAAAGCCATTCACAGGAGATAAAGGGTTAATAGCTGAGATATTAGCCATTTCTAACAATTAATTTTAGATTGGTTGGCTTTTAAAAGTTTAAATATTATTATTTTTTGAGGAGCTGCATATGGACTAACATTCAAAATGCACCATAAATAAGTTATTTTTTCTAACATGACCTCACCTGTCCTCTAGTTCCCATCTTTAGAGGCAGCCCCTCAATAATTTCATTGGTGTTCTTTTCTGGAAATATTCTATGCTTATAAAACTTGCATACATATACATATTTTTAAAGGATTAATGATAGTGTACTAGCAAATGTTCTTGTGGTTATTTCATATATGTACAAATAGCAAATTTGTACGTATTTACGATGTTAGAAGACCCTGTGTTTTGTGGCAGAATTGGATCTGGAACTCAGAGCCCTCAATTTTCTTCTGCTCTCTCTTCACAGTCCCTCAATTATATTCCTTTGCTCCTAAAATGCTCAGTGACAAGAAAGACTTTCTAATTGTAATTTTTGTATGAGTTAGAGTATTGACCAGGTAGCTATGATTAAGAAACTGCAAAGTATAATGGCTTATATGGCATAAAAGGTTATCTTTTCCTTATATCACAGCCCAGAGGGCTTCCAGGGAGGTGATATAGAAAGCTTCCACCTCTGAATCCAAGATAATCAGTTTTACTTCCCCAGTGAGGAGGAGAAAAACTGGGATGGGAAGGAAAAACAAGTCTCTTTTTAAGGGCATGGCTTGTAGGTGATGCCCATCACTTTTGATCACATGTTGTTGGAGAGCATTTATTCACATAACCACATAGCCTACCCAGCTAAGACTCAGGAGTCCTGTTATTAAAGAAGGGAGATTGAAGATTGTTGGCCAGCTGTTTTTGTCAAATTTGGATGATCCTAGTTGGATGGTGACTGTGGGAACCTATTGGTCTACAGGAAGAAAATGTCTTCAGTCCTCCCAAGAAGAGACAGGATGATGTCTTGTTCTACAATTTAGGTCTGGGACTAGATCTGACCCAAATAGAAAAAGGAATACTGAAAAAATCTAAAAGTTTTTTGACATGAAAACTTATGAGACTTTAGGCACACAAGAGAGGAAGGATGTAGCCATCCATCATTTCTGCATGGAACACATTGGTGGCTTCCAATGGAGAAAAAAATTTACATGTTAGTGGGGAGAGACAGACAATAAACAAAACACAGTAGAAAATTATACATCATGTTTGATAAGTGCTATGGAGAGAAACAAAAAAGGAGGATGATAGGGAATAGTGGTCGGTGGTAGGGACTGTTGTTATTTGTGATAATGTTTGTGTAAAGAACTGGAAGGCATGAGGGTGTGAGTTACATGAGTATCTGGAGGAAGTGCATTTGGGTAAAGGGAAGAGCAAATGCAGAGGTCATGAAGTGAAGACATATTCAGAGTTTTGAGGAAGATCTAGGAAGCTAGTATGGAGCAGAATAAGGGAAGGGGAAAGGAGGTGAGATCAAGGAGTTGAGGAAAACATGCAGTGTAGGGCCTTGTAGGCTCTTGTGGAGTGAGACAAGAAGGTATTAATAAGTTCTGCAGAGGTGGTAACATGATCTGACTTACTTTAAAACATCTCTATGAACATTATGTTGATCACAGACACAGGGAAAGTAAGGGCTATTACAGTTATTTAGATGAAAGATGATGATGATTGGTTTGGAGCAGGTAGTAAGAACATTGCATTCTGGATGCATTTTGAAGGTGAAGCCTGCAGAATGAGGAAGGCCTGGATATGGAGGGTCAGAGAAAGACAGGGGTTGAGGATGTCGGAAGGGTTTTTGGCCTGAAGGACTGAAGGATGGAGCTGTCATTTGCTGAGATGTGGAAGATGCAGGAGGAACAGGTTTTGGAGGAAGATTAAGAGACCAAGATTTTTACATGTCAGGCTTCAGATGGGTACTAGATATCCATGTGATATAATTTGAAATCCTGGATTTAACTGAGCCATTAGTTAAATATATCTCTAATATATCCCTTGAGTTTTCTAGTTGTATGAGCCAATGTAAGTTTTTTGTACTGTTTATGTATTTATTTTTTTAACCTCAACTACTGCAGCCCAAAGTCCTGGTTCATTCACCCTCTTATCTCTATGTTTACTACCTCTTTTTTATGTCTCTCCTATGGATGTTCCCTGTGACCATCCATCTGTCCCTATTGTCTGTCTTGGGTTACAATCCACAGAAAAACAAGAACTAAGACTGTAACCATGTCTTCATAGCTCCTTCTAAGTTTCTGTCAAGCAGGGAGGGTGGGAGGGAGGGAGAGAATGTTTTGAGCCAGACCATTAATAAATTATTTCTGATGAAATTCAATTTCAAAGACATTTACTGGATGGTATATAAGACAATGTCTGCCTTCCATGAGCAGTGAATATAGATACATTAACAAAGTGCCATAATACAATGTGACAGGAACCATAATAGAAGTATGGGAATATAGACCTGTGGAAAATTAATCCTGGGTAGGGAAAACTTTTCTCTTTATATCAGAAGAGGCTGTGTGAGAAAACATCAGATTTGGGATTTGGAGATTACTGTTCAGGTCTTACTAATTATTAGCAGTGTGAACTTGGGTAAGATGCTTGACTTCTCCAAGATGGATATTGGACACCCAAGTGATCTAATTTTGAAATCCTGGATTCAGCAGTGCCTTTAGCCAGATATATATACCTTGGGTCTTCCAGTTCTATGAGTCAAGGGAACTCTCATGATCTTCATGTATTGAACAGGCACAATCCTGTCTGTACTACCTATCCCATGGGGCAGTTATGAAAATTAAATATGAAAATAGATGGAGGTGCTTTATTACCTATACAAAGACTATAGGATAGAGATTTTTATAATAACCAAGGATTTCTGTGAAATGCTCAAATTTCTCTAATCATAAGATTTTAAGACAATAGAAGAAAAAGTTTCTATGGGAGTTAAGAAAGGCCTTGTTTTCCTGCCCAGGAGCCATTGTTTTAACCCTTCAAAGAGCAGTGCAAAGACAAGTCTCTTGGCAAAGGCAGTTTTCTATGAAGGGTCTGAGATATGCTGTAACTGTTGCCTTGGTTCTTAGCTTGGCTAGAGTGCTGTGAAGAATAGCAAATGCTGTGCAGAAGACAGAACATCAAGAGAAGAATCAAAGATGTGTGAATGAGATGTGTGCATGGCCGAGCGAGTTACATTAACAGAACTTGGAAGGGAATCTCGCATCCACAATGTCAGCCAGAGGAGGTTAGAAGTCAGTCTTCTAGCACGATTTCTTTTCCTCTAAAATTGCATAGAAGACTTACATTTCCTTTCTGAATGTTGAGATTCAGGTCCCTGGCCTGTCAGTCCCATCCCCTCAGGGGCAACTGGTCTGAGATGTCTGGGCATGAATACTTGGAGAGTCAGGCAAGGCCTCCCTGCTCTGGCTGGGTAGCCTACTATTTTCTGGCACTCAACAGCATACTGAAGTTTGGAATTCAAGAATGTAAAAATATCTTTGGGAAGGTAGGATGTGGGGTGAGGAGAGGAGAAATGCAAAGGAGGGTCTTCAAGAGGCCCAGTCAGGCAGGATGGATTTTCAAAATAATATACATATAAATGTATATAAAAAATATAAAATCACATTTACTCACTAAGGCATTTTTTGAAGACAGATTTTTAAGACTTTTGAAATTAATGCTCTCCTTTCTAACTTGGTGATAACGAACCTCTCAGACAAGGAACCATAAAGATGTAAAATTTGTAGATGTTTTAACTTAGTTTGAAAAACATAGGGGCTAATCTGAAGTTAAGTTAGTAGAGAAATTTGGCAAGGACAGAATGACAAAGCATGTCAGAAGCAAAATTGGACAATCTATTGACTTCGGACCTTACTATCATTTTTCATTTCCTCTTCCTTTTTAGAACACTTCAAATGTCATTAAAATGAAGTGTATCTAGCATATATATGGATCTTGACTTGGGTAAAACTTAGTGGTTCAACTTTTGAGCATTGCAGATTATTGAAATATTATGGCTGGGAGTTACCCCTCATTTCCTTGTTGTTCTTATTACCCTCCCTTGATCTCTACTAGTACCCACAGTCCACAGTTGTTTCCTGCAGTGTATCCCATGGACACCAGTTCTATGGGATGCTAATAGTTATCTGGCAAAAGGAGCATGGGCCAAATAGAGTTTAAGAAAGTGACCTGAGGCCTGGGGTTGTGGTTCAGTGGTGGAACGCTTGCCTAGCATGCATGAGGTACTGGGTTCAATTCTCTGCACCACATATAAATAAATGAATAAAATAAAGGTATTGTGTTTATCTACAACTAAAAGAAGAAGTATTAAAAAAAAGAAAGAAAGTGACCTGAGGAGTCTCTGAGGAGTCTTTTGCTCCTAATGTACACAGAATATCCAAGACGGGGTAGGAGTAGAGAGTGAAATACAGTAGATGTAATATCCAGCATTTCCCAATGGCTTATATTTACCAATAGGTGACACACCAACTTGGAATTTTCTTTGCTTTATGCTTTGTCTCAGTGATATATTATTTCTGTAACATCCAGGATTGAAATGGTTGTGGCATTGTTGTTGCCGTTATTGATTTGCATTAAATTTTAAAAAGTTAAATTGTTTTTAAGGAAAATAAAAATCACAAAATTGGTTGCCTTATTTTTTACTTTTAATTGACATATAATAATTGCACATTTTAAATTGGTTGCCTTATTTTTTACTTTTAATTGACATATAATAATTGCACATTTTATGGGATCTGGTATCATATTTCAATACATGTAGGCTCAACTTTTTAAAACAGCTTTATTGAGGTATAATTTAAATGTACATATTTAAAGCATACAATTTGATAAATTTTTTACATAATATCTACACCAAGGAGCTCATTATCACAATCATGATAACAAACATGTCCATCACACTTAAGTTTCCTTGCAGCCCTTCTCTTCTTTCTGCCCTCTCCTGTCCATCCCCACCCCATCCCAAGCAACCACTAGTGTGCTTTCTATCACTATTCGTTCCATTAGCTTAGATTAGTTTCCATTTTGTAGAATTTTACATAAATGAAATTATAAACTATGTGCTTTCTATCTGTTATATGGTGTCTTTCACATACATAAATATTTTGAGATTTCTCCATGTTGTTGCATTTTGATAGTGAATTCTTTTTCTCTGTTGATTTCTGTTCCATTGTATAGTTATACCACAGTTTGTTTATCCATTAACCTGGTGATAGATATTTGATTCACCTCCAATATTTTGCAGTCTTATGAGCATTCAGGCATGAGTGTGTACATGGATGCGTGCTTTAATTTCTCTTTGGAATATCTGGGAGTGGAATGGCTTGACCCTATGATAATTATGTGTCAACATTTAAGAAATTGCCAAATTGTCTTAGGGAAGTACTTCTGTCATTTTACATTCCTGCCAGCAGGCTATGAATGCTCCATTTCTTTCACATCTCTGCCAATACATGGAAAGGGCAGTCTTTGATTTTGCCCATTTAATAAGCAGGCAGTGTACCTCCCTACAGTTTTAATTTGTGTTTGCTTAGTAGCTAATAATGTTGAGCATCTTTTCATATGCTTATTTGCTATCTTTATGTCTCCTTTAGTGAAGTTTCTGTTCAAAATTTTGCCTAATTAAAATATGTTAGAAAAACAATATTTTCAGGGATAGTTTTAAAACTTTGTTACTGGAGAGTTTCTCTGAAGATGTAGAGCACAGAAACCCTGAGGAGTGGTAGGCACAGCATTCACTTATGAGAGCAAAGTCAGCCCTTAGCGTTGCTTCCTCCAACTGCTATTTGCCATAGACAATTATTCTTCACTTTCTTTGAGAAAGTAAGGGAAAAACAAACAAACAAACAAAATAACCCAGATTGTCATGTACAGCCAGAGGAATGAGAAGTTGTACTCCATTTGTGTACTATGTCAAAATACATTCTATTGCAAAATAAATAAACCAATTAATTAAAAAAAGACATTCTGGAAGATGGGTAAGAAAAAATAAACATCTGTAGATTACTACAAAAAAAAAAAAACCAGGTTGTTTTCCCTTTTATTGAGTTTTTAAAGTTCTTTACATATTCTAGATAGATCTCCTGTATTAGATTTATATGGTTTTCAAATCTATGTATATGATTTTCAAATTTCCCTTCCAGATTTTGCCTTGTGTTTTAATCTCTTAATAGTGAGTTTTGAAAATAGATTTAAGATTTAGGTAAATGTATCAAAATTTTTTGATTAGGTAAATTTATAAAAGTTTTTTTTAACGGATAGTCCTTTAGCATCATATCTAAGAGATCTTTGACAAACTAATAGTCACGAAGATTGTCTCTTATGTCTTCTTCTAGAACTTGAATTGTTTTAGGTTTTACATTTAGGTTTCTGATTCCTCCTGAGTTGTTAATACATGAAGTGTTGAACAAATTCCATGCTCTAGAACTTGGATATTCAAGTTTTCAATGTTGATTTTGTAAGCATAAACCTTTGTAAACTCATTCAGTAATTTTATTACCTTTTACTCATAAGATTTTCTATCTAAAAGAACTTACCTGCAAGTAAAGATATTTTAAATTTTTTCCTTCTCATTCTGAACAACTTATTTATTTTCCTTGCCTTTTTGCACTGGCTATAACCTCCAGAACAATGTTGAATTGAAGAGATGAAAAAAGATGAACTTATCTTTTTGTGTGTGTGTTAGATTTATTTTCTTATAGTTTTGGAGGCTGGAAGTCCAAGATCTAAACCTGTGGGCAGGTTTGCTTCCTTCTGAGCCCTGCCTCCTTGGCTTGTGTGTCCACCTGTTCCTTTGGTCTTTTCTCTGTCTGTCCATGTCTTCTTGTCATAAGGATACAGGTTATATTGGATAAGGGCCCACTGATTTATCCTCCTTTAGCCTTAATTACCTCCTTTAAGACTCTGTCTCCAATTAACCCAACCTTGCATTCCTGGGATAAATTCTAGTTGGTCATGTATTAACTTTTTTTTTTTATTGTACTAAGGATTGAACCTGGAGGTGCTTTACCACTAAGCTACATCCCTAGCCCTTTATATATTTTTTTATTATGAGACATGGTCTCACTAAGTTGCTTACAACCTCACTGAGTTGCTGAGGTTGGCCTCAAACTTGCAATCATCTTGCCTCAGCCTCCCAAGTTGCTGGTATTACAGGTGTGTACCACTGTGCCAGTCATGGATTAACTTTTTTATGTATTGTTTGATTCAATTTTCAGAGAGGTACTAGGTAAAACTACCAAAATGTAAGTGATATGCATACATAAAAAATAAGTTCAAATCCAAGAGAATTCTTTGAAAGTCTACTGAATTAAAAAGATGAGGAAACTGATGTTTGATATTTCATGTATAAAATTGAACTTTATGTTACTAACATTAAAACCCACATATAACTGTTGAAACTGTTTCAAAGATTTTTTTATAACTTTATTTTATGAATTTTTTTTATGTGGTACTAAGGCTCAAACCCAGTGCCTCACATGCTCTAGGCAAGAGATCTACCACTGAGCCACAACCCCAGGCCCTGTTTCAAAGGTGTTAACTTGGAAATGTTGAATCTGCCTCAAAGCAACAGCTTATGAATCACCCTTAAATGACACAACCACACTTTTGAACTTGCTAATGATGTGGAAGATCAACTCAAAGAATAAGAAGACCTGGCAAAGTATGTTTCCTTACAAGCTTGACATTTACATAGGTATCACTAATTTGCTTGTTTTCATACATGTGCAATCTGAAAATGATGATGATTTGAAATATTTTTTTCCCAGCTTCCTTGTTGACAGTTATAGTTAGATCCTAATGATATGAAACTGTGAAGGATTACAAAACTAACAAGCATGTTTTAGTGTCTTAAGTTTTGTGTAGAGGTATACTCTGATGTCCCAATTGCAATGAAAAGAAAACTTTCTGGGGTAGTCACCCAAATCAGGAACCTGGGGCCAGAAGAAAAACCAACATATTGTTTCCATTATTAAAAAAAAATCTTCCTATGAAAAAATGTTAGCCAAAATAGAAGATGTGCCAAATGACATTGTAACAATTGCAGATTAACTCAAGGGTAAGGTACTGCATTCTAGATTATTTTCTTTACTTTGTGATAATATGGAAGATGAATTATAAATGACCTTCATTGCATATTGAAGCAAAATGATTATAAAAAGAAAAGTTGAGAATGATATATAGAAGAAACTCAATATTTCTTCAAGATAAGAAAACTGTTAGGCCTTATCTTTTTAAAGAGGTGAATTGGACAGCTGGACTTGCTTATTTGTCTGTTATCTTTGATATTATAATGATCCTAATACTTCCATGGAAGAAAGGAGTACAGCATGATTTTCAATAGCTGATAAGATCAAAGGACGACAAAAAATGGTTAAAAGCTTGGGAGAACGGTTTCTACAGATTGTTATGACATGTTCCATAACTTAACCACAATCATCAAATAAGTCATGATCTTAATATTCCAAAAATGCAAGAAGTTATCACCAAACACCTTATAGATTTTGGCAGAATTTTTGTATTTTACTTTTCATTAAAAGAAGTCCATTATGTAAGAAATTCATTGATATGACAGCCATTCCTTTCATTGAGAGATCATTTAAATGTAATTATAACTTCATGAGAAAAAGTTTTTGAGGTAGTAACTGATAAAAGATTGAAAATAAAACTTGAAAATAAAATACCATATTTTTTCTTCATTTTGAATAAAGATCAGATGTAAAAATCCTAAGCTTACTAAAATTCCTTTAAAAATCATTGTTACCCTCCTATCAGCATACTTCTATAAGACTGGCTTCTCTACTACCAGTGTTATTAAAATACAGAAACAATTTAGATATACATTATCACCAGTGAGAAGCTCTGTAACCAATCCAAACGATCAGATACATTAACAAGCATAAAGCATGCTCATTCTCCTTGTTAAGAACTTTAACACTGAAAACCATCTGCTTCTTCAATTTAAGTGCATTTAAGTGCTTAATATGGGAAATTGCTCTTTCACAGGTAGCTCTTTGTTTAGTTACAATTGCAAAATGACAAAAGTGATGATTATATCAGTTCTTTATTCATTTGCCCACATGCACACATTTAATAAATGTATACAATTTTGCTATTCTTCTCTTGTTGATATTTGTTTATATATTTATTGAATTATGATTTTACATCTGATGAATATCATACATTTGTAGTTTGTATTTTGGCTATTTGTTAAAATTTATCTTTCTAGTACTTCAGTTTTTAAGATAAATTTTATTTTTAGGAGAGTTTCAGAATTATAGAAAAAATTCCAGAGTTGGTACAGAGAGTTCCTATATACTGTTACGGTTTGGATGTGAGGGATCCCCCCACAGCTCCTGTTAATGCAGGGATATTCAGAGGTGCAATGACTAGTTATGAGAGCTTTAACCTCATCAGTCCATCCTAGTTTGAATTGATTGACTTGGAGGTAATTGTAGGCAGGTGGGTTGAGGCTGGAGGAGGTGGGTCACTGGGGGTATGCCCTGGAAGGATTCATCTTCCCTGTGGGTACTCCCCAACCACTTCTGGGCCACTTCCAGGTAAGCTGTTTTTGTCCCCATTACCCTTGGGCCATAATGTGCTGCCTCACGTTGGCCAAAAGCAATGGAGTTAGTCATCTATGACCCAAGACCTCTGAAACTGTGAGCTCCCTAAAACTTTTCCCTTTCTAAGTTGTTCTTGTCAGGTATTTTGGTCACAGTGACTACATGCTGACCAACACATATTCCCTATATAATTTCCCTTATTATTATTATTAAAAACAGTAGTACTAACATTGGTATTTATTGCACACATGTTATAATTAGTGAACCAATACTAAAATATTATTATTAACCAAATTCACAGTTTATTCAGGTTTCTGTAATTTTACTTAATGCCTTTTTCTTTCCTTTTATCACCAGTGAGAAGCTCTGAAACCAATCCAAACAATCAGATACATTAACAAGCATAAAGCATGCTCATTCTCCTTGTTAAGAACTTTAAGAACCCATCCTGGATGCTCCATTACATTTAATTGTGTCTCCTTAGGTTTCTCTTGTCTATGAAAGTTTCTGAGACATTCCTTATTTTTGATGACTTTGCGGCATACTTGTTGGGTATTTTGTAGAATGTCCCTCACTCAATTGAGATTTGTCTGATGTTCTTCTCATGATTAGGATGATGTTATAGTGATCTGTTTTTTAAAATCGCACTTTATAAAAGCATTTATGTGTGGTGGATTGTATATTTAAAACCAACCACAAACAAAAAAGCTGGCTCTTGTCACAGATGATTGGTGATGCAGCACTCAGGTAAAATTGGGGTCACTCCTAGAATTCAGGCCACTCTGAGTGGCCCAGCAAAGAGGTCAATCCAGGCTCCTGTGGATTCTAGAGACTTTTGCTCTGATGACTTTCCTCCAGTATGTTTCAGTTCCACACCTCTCTCATTTATCCTCAGATTTCAGGGGAGGGACTGTAATGAACTCAACATTGGAAAAGGCAGTTAGAAAATGTGTAGTGATGTTGGGGTGGGTTTGCAGATATGGGCTTTACTGGAATGTCAGACTGGGAGATTGTTTTTTCCTGTTTTAGCTTACTCACCTCCACTTCTAATCCCCAAACCTTAATTATTTTATTCTTCTTTCAGGGTAGGAATTTTTACCTTCTCTCAAGGGGGATTTCCATTTACTATCTCAGCAAATAGAGAAATTCAAAGTAGGGAACTGATCTCTATTCTTTGGTTTTAATCAGAGAATATAGCCTTATTTGTAATCAGAGAAGTAGAGTTTTAATCAGCTCTAGTTCTACTTCTTTTCTCTTAAATATATTTTCTTCTTGTTGCTTGCTTTCAATGCTCTATTGCAAGAGACATTGGAAACATGATTCATTGATTTGCCCATTATGATGTTCTTTGGGTAATAAATATGGAATTGCTAACAAATATCTATGTCCTTCTCCATCTGGGCCTCTGCCACAGCCTCCTAACTGGCCTCTCTGCCTCCAATCCTTGCCCCCTCAATGCAGCCTGCCCAAGAAACCCAAGGCCTCTAGGAGTACAGCTGACCTTATCCTTGTCTTGCTCTCCACTGGCCTGGTGTAGTCTCAGGAACAGCTGTTAACTATCATGTGAGAACTTGCTAGAAATGCAAATTCTCAGACCCCACCCAGATCTACTGAATCAGAAACTCTGGAGATAAGCCAAGTTTTCAAAATCCTTCAGGTAATTCTGAAGCATACTAACATTGGAGAACCCCTAGCCAATGGGACAAAGTATAAGCTCCTTCTCCTGAGAAAGCTAGCTTCTTCTCCCTCATTTCCTGCCTTGCATTTTACATCATAGTAATGAGGAAACTTCTGAAGTTGCCAGGATACACCATTCCCCAGCTCATTCTCAGTTGTTTTCTCAAGTAGGCCCTCTTAGTGGAAATTCTCCCCACCTGCTACCTGGCTGACTCTTACACTGCACCACTCAGCTCTGGGGCCATTTCTCCAGGAAGCATCCTTCTCCACACCCTTAAGGGTTCCCTGTGACCTTGTGCTCATCTCATCATTAAACATAAGCCCATCACATTATATTTTTCTACTTTTTTCTATTTCTGCCACTACAATAGGAGTTCTTTTCATTAAGGACTAGGTTTCATTTTTTTGTGTGTGTGTGGTACTAGTGATTGAACCCAGTGGGTTCTCCACCTCTGAGCTACATTCTCAGCCCCCTTTTCAATTTTTTAATTTTTAAAAAGTTTTGAGAGCACGTCTTGCTAAGTTGCTCATGCTGGCCTTGAACTTGGCTCCTCTTGCCTCAGCCTCCCTAGTTAGCTGGGATTGCTAGCCTGCACCACCACACCTGGCTCACTTCATTCATCTTTTATTCATAGTACCCAGTCCTGTTTGAACATGTGGCATGTAGCTGGTTATTTGACAAACACTGAATGATTTATGAATGAGTGAGGTAATGAATGAATGAATAGTTGTCAATTTCTGTCACATCTATGCTTGTATTCTGCATTCTCCTTAGCCATGTAAAAATTCCTTTTAAATCACCAGAATGGCAAGCACAGGGAATATTAATTCTTTCCCCTTTGCTTTTTCAGGTTATCAAATACAAAACAGATTCTTCCTGTCTTATTACTTTTAGTTTATATATTTTAAGGCTTCTACACTTGGTCCAAGGACCAATCTTAGCTCCTCTCAGTCAGCAACATTATCAGACTGCTGATTTGGCAATGGCAGATTTATCTGGTTAATTTCTGTCACTTAACAGTGGACTGGTGCATCTTCTGAGTTTGCTTAGGTGTCCTCTGGCAGATTGTTACCTGAATCAGCGGATGTGCTTTTTAAAAATTTTTCTCAGTGCTCCCTTAGGGCTTCTCTATGCTGATGGGGTAGAGGTGTGCATTTAAAAGAAGAAAAACATCTCGCTACTCTTTGTCCATTTTCCTATTTCATCTTTTTTTGTTTTTATTTATTTATTTTTTAAATGCATTTCAAGTCATAGTACATATACAGAGCTCAATTTTCCATCTCTCTGGTTGCAAACAAGATAGAGTCACACCATACATGCACCTAGGGTAGTGATGTTCATCTCATTCCACCATTTTTGCTACTCCCATTCTCCCTCCCCTTCCCCCACCTTCCCCGTCCCATCCAAAGTTCCTCCATTTCTCCCATGCTCCCCACCCTCACTCCCATTATGTATCAGCATCCACTAATCAGAGAGAACATTCGGCCTTTGGTTTCTTGGGATTGGCTTACCTCACTTAGCATGATCTCCAGTTCCATTCATTTACCTGCAAGTGCCATAATTTTATTCTCTTTTATTGCTGAATAATATTCCATTGTGTATATATACCACAGTTTCTTTATCCAATCATCTGTTGAAGGGCATCTAAGTTGCTTCCACAGTTTAGCAATTGTGAATTTTGTTACTATAAACATTGAAGTGGCTGCATTACTGTAATAGGCTGTTTTTAAGTCTTTAGATAATAGGCCAAGGAGTGGGATAGCTGGGTCAAATGGTGGTTCCATTCTAAGTTTTCTAAGGAATCTCCATACTGCTTTCCAGATTGGTTGCACCAATTTGCAGTCCCACCAGGAATGTTTGAGTATGCCTTTTTCACCTATTTCATCTTTTATAACCCTGTGTCTTGCATGTATCAAAGGCAAGAATAGTCAGAGAGATTGGAAAATGAAACATTAAGTAGTCCTGTGTAAAATGACAGAAGCAGAAACCAGAGGTTGGTTCCCAAAGTAGTATTTCTTCTTCTGCATCTATGCATTGCTGCATAATCCAAATCTGCTTATTTGTTTTCCCATCTGCTGCAGGACATGCACAACAGCAGTCCCTTGGGGGCTGTCAGGGTATGCTGATCCAGCTACATGCATCTCCCAGCTTCCCCTTGGTCATCACAGATTGCAAATAGAACTGTACCTTCTGGCCATGGGTTTGGCTACAACAATAATAAAAACAATAAGTAATTAAGATCATGACAATTTTCTCTTTTAGATGTTTTATATTTTTCAATAGGCTTTTTCTTGTGTCACATTTCCTCTTTTTGTGATAGTTGCAGTGCATTTGTGAAAGCACCAGTATTTAAAATTTATCCAGAAGGAAACTGTAGCAGTAGATATTAAATTTCCCGAGGTTACATAGTGAGTTACCCATAGACCTGGAAGTAGAACCTCTTCTAATTCTTATTTAGTTAACTGCATAAGAGGAAACGTGGAAGAAAGTGACCTGAGGGTACCTTGTGCAATGGAGTATGCAGAATGTTTGTGCAGTATCAGCCCCAGGTGCACTCAGGTGGATGCAGGGGAGCAGTGGGCCTCAAAGCAAGGGCCCTGGAGTCAGTCCACTTAGGTTTGAATTTTTGCTCTTCCACTGAACAATTGTGCCACTGAGTAAGTCACTCAAACTCTCTGAACCCTAAATCCTCTTCTGTCAAATGGGGTAAATAATAATAATTATCCCTTGTGATTGTTTTGAGGTTTAGATGAGTAAATATGAAATACTGATACTTTCACAAATGTACCTCAACTATCACAATAAAAGGAAATGTGACAAAAGAAAAAGCCTATTAAAAATATAGAACATCTAAAAGAAAATTGTCATGATCATAATTATTGTTTTTATTATTGTTCTAGCCAATAAATTATAAAGTTATAATAAGAAACAATAAGTGTTAATTCCTATTATTATATTCAAAATTCTTCTGTGAAGACATCTATGAGTATATTAATAGAGCCTTACTATTCTCTTTTTTCTTTGAACCTGGGCTTATTGTTTTAATGACACAACTTAGCAGTCAAAATCAGACTTGCTAATACTGTTTAATAATTACTAAAACTATATTCAGCTTGTCTCCTTAATTATGTTCAAACTCCAGAGCATACTCTATGTTGTATCCTTCTGAATCACTGCCAAGCCCTTAATTAATATTTGATCTTTGGATACAATGGCTTAGATTCCACTAGTTTTTCAAAAATTATTTTTAAAACACACTGCCAGGCATATCAGGTTTTTATATGCTTTTATGTAAGTTATATTATTTGCATTTTATAATAACACCATGAAAACTGGGTGCAATGGCGCACACCTGTAGCCCCACTGACTGGGGAGGCTGAGGCAGGGGGATTGCAAGTTTAAGGCCAGCCTGGGCAATGTAATGAGACCCTTTGTCAAAATGAAAATAAAAGTAGGTGTGGGGAGTGTAACTCAGTAGTGGAGCACCTTTGGATTAAATCCCCAGTACCAAAATAAATAAACAACACTGTGCAGGTGAGAACATTTTCTTATGCCTATTTTACAGATGACAAATATGAGCATATGATCATTTAAATAATATAATTATTTATTTCATAGGCCAGAATTTAAACCCAAGTCATACACACACACACACACACACACACACGCACACGACTATCTATCTATCTGCACATATATTAGACTAGACTCAATGACTAACAGTCATGTGCTTTACAACTTTCTCTTTTTCACTCACTGAAGATGGGAGTTAAAACAGGCATATTTATAAGGGATAGAAAACAGAGTTTCAGTTAGAGAGAGACACAAATGGAGTTGGACCATATCTTCTGAGCCCTACCAGATCGCTGGGTCATGGTCAAATTGGCCACCAGAACTGGTGGCAAGCATTTCTTTCTTCCTGTCTACGTCTACAAAGAAGCTGAGATCTTAGTAGCATAGCAGAAAAGGATTATTTTAATGACTTAAAAAAGTAAAAACAAAGGAAAGAAAAAAGAAGAAAAGAAAATTTCATAATAATTTTCAAATGTTTGTTAGGGAGCAAAGGTATTTCCCAATTATTTGGGGGAAATGCTTCTGAAAGGCAAACATTTATTGTGCAGATACTTCACTGAAATAAAATAGACTCTCTGTTTTAGTTTTCTATGTCCAAGAAAAATGGACACCAGTATTCTTTCCTATGTTCAAATTTGGAATATCCTACAGTGACATTTAGAGACAGGTCCTCATTGTGGTGACCTAGCACACTGACAGGTCTGCACAGCCCTGGCCTCAAGGCTGTTTCTGTTCTTTTCTCAGTCTATTTTTCTTCATCTGTAGAGTCAGAAACAACAGCAGCATGTGAGGAATGGCATGCTTTTGAAGGAAGCTTAATAAATGAACTGTTTTCAAATGTAAGGGCAAAGTAGAGAAAAGCCACAGGTGCGAGAGGTTTGCAGTGTAACAGGCGAAGTAATGGAGAGTGGAAGGCTGTCTCTGGAGGACTGCTGGGGTGAGAGGAAGAGTTCTTCCTGGAACCCAGGGACAGAATTAAGTGGTGGGAACTGCCTGATTGAAGCAGGACACTTTCAACCTCAGGACCTGCAGCCGAGAGGCTTGCCTCTCTCCTTTGCACTCCCAATCATGCTCCTGTTCTCCACTGGCTGGACCCAACTAGGAGTTGGAAAGCCTGTTGATGCTGTCTGTGGGTATAGAAAATAGTTGATGCTGTCAGAATGTATGTTCTTGAAGGGAATTGGACAGGGTGGATGGAGATGAGAAGGAGAAGGTGGTGAGGGCAACTGGAAAATTGCCAACGTAACATCAGTGAATCTTTGTCAGAGATGAGCATTTTATTCTGAGACACAAGTCTCTGAGAGGCCAGCAATTTCATATTCTATTTGGATACGTTTCCTGGGTGTGCAGAGGAATTCTCCTTGCCATTCGTTCTGGGAGAATGGCTCTGCTTTAGAGTTGAAGGAGAGAGGCGGGGCGGCGGGGGG
>PVHX01027337.1:8752-19629 GCA_004024805.1 Geosciurus inauris | reverse complement strand
GCTGGGGATGTGGCTCAGTGGTTGAGTGCCCCTGAGTTCAATCTCCAGTACCAAAAAAAACACCACCAGGGCTGGGGTTGTGGCTCAGTGGTAGAGCACTTGCCTAGCATGTGTGAGGCACTGTGTTCGATTCTCAGCACCACATATAAATAAATAAAGTCCATTGACAACTATAAAAATTAATTTAAAAAAAAGATGTTTAAAAAAAAACAACAAAAAAACTTAATACCAAAAAAACAATCAATAAATGGGCTAAGGAGCTGAACAGACACTTCTCAGAAGAAGATACAATCAACAAATATATTTAAAAATGTTCAACATCTCTAGCAATTAGAGAAATGCAAAGCAAAACTACTTTAAGATTTCATCTCATACCAGTCAGAATGGCAGATATCAGAATACAAACAACAAGTGTTGGTGAGATGTGGAGGAAAAGGCACATTCATACATTGCTGATGGGACTGCAAATTGGTACAACCAATCTGGAAAGCAGTATGGAGATTCCTTAGAAAACTTGGAATGGAACCACCATTTGACCCAGCTATCCCACTCCTCAGTCTATACCCAAAGGACTTAAAAAGAGCATACTACAGTGATGCAGCCACTTCAATGTTTACAGCAGCTCAACTCAAACAATAGCTAAACTGTGGAACCAACCTAGATGCCCTTTGATAGATAAAGGGATGAAGAAAGTGTGGTATATATACACGATGGAATATTACTCAGCATTAAAAGAGAATAAAATTATGACATTTGCAGGTAAATGGATGGAGTTGGAGAATATCATGCTAAGTGAAGTAAGCCAATCCCCAAAAAACAAATGCCAAATGTTTTCTCTGATAAGTAGATGCTGACCCATAATGGGGAAGAGGACACAGGAAGAATGGAGGAAATTTGGTCAAAGGGGAGGGAAGGAGGATGGGACATGGGGACAGTGAAGATGGTGGAATGAGATGGACATCATAGCCCTAGCTTCATGTATGACTGCATATATGATGTGATTCTACATCACGTACAACCAGAGAATTAAAAAATTGTGCTCTAAAAAAATTATTTTTTTAAAAAAAGGAAAAATAAATAAATCTTCAAACATTATTGAACTATTATTACTGAAATAAATTTAGTCTTGTGATTAAAAAAACAGATGAATAGATAAAGAAAATGGGTACACATACACAATGAAATATTATCAGCCATAAAGAACAAAATTATGGCATTTGCCAGGAAATGGATGAAACCGGAGATTATATGCTAAGTGAAATAAGCCAATCCCAAAAAAACAAAGGCCAAAAGTCTGAATGTTCTTTCTGATATTTGGATGTTAACTCACAATAAGTGGGGGAAAGGGAAGAATAGAAATTCACTGGATTAGCCAAAGGAGAATGAAGGAATAGGAAAGACAGTAGAATATTCAAACATAACTTTCCTATGTTCGTATATGAATACACAATCAGTGTAACTCCATATCAAGTACAACCACAAAAATGAGAAGTTATACTCCATGTATGTATGATATGTCAAAATACATTCTACTGTCATGTATAACTAAAAACAAAATTTTAAAAAAAGAAACCCCCCTCCTAGGTATATATCCAAAAGAATTAAAAAGATACTCAAACAAATATATATATATATACATGGATATTCAAAGCAGCACTATTCATAATAGCTAATGGTGGAAACAGTCTAGAAGCCCATCAACAGATAGATAACCAAAATTTATCCATACAATGGGATTTTATTTGGAAGTAAAAATAAATGAAGTAATACAAAATGGATGCATCTTAAAAACATTAAGCTGCATCAAAGAAGCTAGTCAAAAAGGGCTACATATTGTATCAAATATTCCATTTACATGAAGTATCTAGATAAGCAAATTCATAGAAAGAAAGTAACTTTGTGGTTGCCTAGGACTGGGGAATTGGATAATGGATAAGGGAATTTTTAGTCAGTTTTCTGTTACTATTACAAAATACCTGAGACAATCAATTAAAAATGAGAAAGGGTTTATTTTGGTTCATGGTTTCAGAGGTTTCAGTCTAGTCACTTGCCCTGTCGCTTGGACCTATGGTGGCACTGTACATCATGGCTGGAGCATGTGGTGGAGGAGGCTCTTTGGCTTATGGTGCCCAGGAAGCAAAGAGATAAAAAGATAAAGGAGCCTGGGTTCCAATACTCCCTTCAAGGGCATACCTACAATGACCTAACTTCTGTCCAGTAGGCCCCACCTCGTTCCTCCCAATAGCACCATTGACTGGGGACCAACTCTTCAATAAATGGGCCTTTGGGAGATATTACAGATCCAAACTATAGCAGGAGAGAAGATGGATAATGAAAAAGTTACAAGATTGATTGTGGTGAAAGTTGTACAACCCTGTAAATATACTAAAAGCCACTGAACTGTATGTTTTTTTGTTGTTGTTGTTTTTGTTTTGTTTTGTGGTACTGGGGACTAAATCCAGGGTGTTCTACCACTGAGCCACATCTCCAGCCCTTTTTATTTTTTTAATGTTTTTAGTTACAGATGGACACAATGCCTTTATTTTTACTTATTTAATTTTATTTGATGCTGAGGATCAAACCCAGTGCCTTACACATGCCGGGCAAGTGCCCCACCACTGAGCTACAATCCCAGCCCATCCTTTTTATTTTTTATTTTGAGACAGAGTCTCACCAAGTTGCTGAGGTTGGCCTTGAATTTAAGATCCTTCTGCCTCAATTTCCCAAGTCACTGGGATTACAGGTGTGCACCACTACACCCAGCTTGAATTCTACATTTTAAATGAGTGAATTGTATGACATATGAGTTGTGTCTCAATAAAGCTATTTTAAAGATTAGACTTAGACTCCCTGGAAGCAGCACCATCATTCCTGGTACTAAAACTAAAGTATTATTTCTCCTATAGATGCTTAAAAAGAGTATTCCATAAAATATGGTAAATAACAATCCCAAGGATATCCTTTAGCGAATGTAGCAAAAAGAGCCAAAGTGTTATAGGGTGGAACTGTCACTGCATAAGGGCAAGAAGATGAACTCTGGCATAGATAGTGCTCCACAAATATTCTGAGTCAAATTGGTAGAAAAGGCCTAGCTTTTCAAAAACAAACTTTGAAGTGGGGATATAGGAAATTTTTTGCTTCAAATTACCATCTCCAGGCGTTTTTTTTTTTTTTTTTCCATTTAGCACTGGGATTAAACCCATGCTAGACAGATGTTCTACCACTGAGCTAAATCGCTAGCCCTCAAGTTGCCATCTTCAGAAAACTCAAGGTTGAGGAAAGCCTTTCTTTGGGGGGGCGGGGGTGCTAGGGATTGAACTCAGGGGCACTCGACCAGAGCCCCAGCCCCAGCACTATTTTGTGTTTTTATTTAGAGACAGGGTCTCACTGAGTTACTCAGGCTTCCAAAGTGCTGGGATTACAGGCGTGCACCACTGCACGGGCTTGAGGAAAGCTCTTATAAGAGAAGAAAAGGTAAGAGTGGGACAAAAGGCAGAAAATATACATATGTAATAGCCAGGCTGAGCTAGACAGAGAAAATGTCAGAGACCCCTGGCCAGGGCAGGAGGTAGTTTCTATTCTCTGCCCTTGAGAAGATAAAACAATTTGGAGCTTTGATTCTCAGTATGAGGAAGCTGGCCTTGATTTCAGAGGGATTCTGTTTCAAGAGATGTTTTTAGAATATTGAGAATACCCCTTAACATGGGTTAGGGTACCTAATTAATGCAACTTGAGGCCCTCTGTCTCGATCCAAGAGTGTTTTCTGGACAAATGGACACTTCACACATACGTCAGGAGAACTTCCGTAACTGTTCTTTTCAACCCGATGCCCCCGCCCCACCCTCTCTTTATCTCCTGCTCCTTAATTTACAAATATAAGGCATGTTTGCTGAGGAAAACAGAGATAAATCTGAAGAGATTCGCCACACTCTGATCACTTAGAAATGGTCACTGTTTGAACCCAGGTCCCTAAAGTTGGAGTTAATCTGCCATATGCATTGACTCACTCCTGTAATCCCAGTGACTGAGGAGGCTAAGGCAGGAATATCACAAGTCCAAGGCCAGTTTCTGCAACTTAGCAAGACCCTGTCTCAAAATAACTCCCTAATAAGATGAAGCAAGACAGAAAGCTTGTCTTATTAGAAACAATATATACCATCACTTACCATCTTCAAACATTTTTGCACTTGATCTACCATAATTTGACAAAGCATTCATGAAATAATATGCAGGTAGTTGGGTTTTTTTTTTAACATTTTTTTAGTTGTAGATGGACACAATATCTTTATTTATTTATTTTTATGTGGTACTGAGGATCGAACCCAGTGCCTCACACATGCGAGGCAAGCACTCTACCACTGAGCTACAATCCCAGCCCTATGCAGGTAGTTTTAACAACACCTTACAACAGACATGGCCATCTTATATTATTTATTAGGTATGAATTTTATAAACATCATACTTATAAGAGTGGTGATGGTATAGCTGGAGAGTAGTGTGCCTTCTCCAAACTGCACAGAAGACACACCAATAGTGTGGTGGAACTTTATGGTTCATTCCAAGATCATGGTTCTTGCAGCCTGCAGATGTCACTCCATGCATTTCTCTGTGCTTGTGGACTGGTTTGGTGATCCATAGGATGTTGGGATTTCTACTGATAGATTTATGGACTGAATCAATGAGAATAACCTGAAAGAATTTGTATGTGGAATCTTCTCCAAACCAGTATGAATTCAGGACTTTTAGAGCCTGACAATGACATCCAGCTTGCACCTTAGCAACAGAATGAAGGCTTTGAGCAAACTTTAGCTGGTTAACACCGTGATGGACAGGCTTGCCATATATTGCACCCTTAGGAACTGGGCATTTGCAGCCACCACAGCACACATGAATCCCATTTATAATATAACCTTGTTTAGCCTTGTATCCCAGTCTGCTTTATCCCACTGGGTGGAGCAGGGAGCCCTGCGTAGGGCCAAGAGCTGGCAATATTGCCAGCAGTGGACCCTCCAAAGAAAGTACCTCATATTGGACTACTGCTTCCTCCGTAGCTCCTGGATGTATTTGTATGTGCCCATCTTGGCTTAGCTTATGGCTGCTGCTAGACCCAGAACTTTTTTTTTTTTTTAATATTTTTGTTGATGTTGATAGACCTTTATTTTATTCATTTATTTATATGCGGTGCTGGGAATTGAACACAGTGCCTCACACATGCTAGGCAAATGCTCTACCACTGAGCTACAACTCCAGTGCCCCCAGAACTTCTTATTGCTGTTTAACTGTAACTTAGTACCCATTGATTAACCTCTAACCATTCCTCCCCAGTCCTCCCCATACTCTCAGACGCTGGATGCTCACGTCCTTCATATAAAAGCTATGAAAATAGTTATATTGTTTAGGGAATATTAATAAGGTATAAAATATTGTACATACACTTATTTTTTGTACTGGAGATTGAAACTAGGGGCACTTTACCACTGAGCTACATCCCCAGTTCCTTTTTAAATTTTCATTTTGGGACAGGATGTTGATAAATTGCTAAGACTGGCCTTGGACTTTCTCTCCTCCTACCTCAGCCTCTAAAATTGCTGGAATTATAAGTGTGCACCACGACCCCTGGCCAGACACATTTTGCAGGGGAGAGGGGATATGCTCTACAACTGAGCTACATCCCAGCCCTTTTTTGATTTTAAGACAAAGTCTCACTAAGTCCTTGAGAGTCTTGCTAAATGGCTGAGGCTGGCCCAGAACAAGTGATTCTTCTACCTCACCCTCCCAAATGGCTGGGATTTTAGGTGTGTGCCTCCAAGCCGAATTCATCAGATACCATTTTAAAAAATACATATTTTTGATCCCTGATTTGAATGCACAGATGCAGAATCTGAGGATACGGAGGGCCACCAGTATTTTTCCACTCTAGTTTCTAAACTTTTCTTTTGTCTTGTCTTCAAGCAGAAGATAGTCTTAAATGCCAAGGATAAAGCCCTGAGGCTTGCCTATAAATATTTGTTTTCCAGATACCACAAATTTACTAATCATTCATCAATTCTCTTTGGGTACAGTCATTAACTTACTACAAATTAGCTTGTCCTTTATTAGTTACATTTCTCCATTTGATTCATAAGAATACCGTAAGACACTTAGATGTCTTGCTGAAAATCCACTTCACTAGCAGTTAGAATACATGGATTCTAGGTCCACCTTCATTTCTTTTAGTTACAGGTAAATCTCAACTTGTTTTCTCATCTGGACATTATATACAATACCACCCATACTATGTACCTGTCAGTATATTTTAAATATCAAATGAACTAATCATGTGAAAATGCTTTCCAAAAATATTGTGCTAGGTCTGGGGGTGTAGCTTAGTGTTAGAGCACATGCTCAGTGTGTGCAAAGACCTGGGTCAATCCCTAGTACCTTGCTCACATGCACACACACATACATACACACACGCACAAACACACACAATGTTGTGTCAAGATATTTATATATTATTTATAATGCCAAAAGGAAATTACATTAATTCCCTATAACAAAATAGCTAAAATAAATCATGACATTCATATAATATCATGTAGCCATCAAATATAGTGCTTTAAAAAAATGTTACTGGAAAATGCTTACAGCATAACATTGGTTTTAAAGAATAGTGAACCTAGTAGTAAACTCTTAGGGAAAAACTAATGACTGAAGAGAGTAGAAGGGGGCTTCTGCAGGTCTTTTTTTCTCTTGTGCTGCTGGGGATCAAACCCAGGGTCTTGCACTTGCTAGGCAAGAGCTCTGCCACTGAGTTACATCCCAGTCCCAGATCTTGACATTTTCTATATATCTGGATAATGGTTACATAAGTTCTATATATCTGGATAATGGTTACATAAGTTTACTTGCTTAGTGATTCATCACATTTTATTCATTTGAGTATTTCCCTATATGCTGATTTTAGCTTACAGAAAATCAACTTAAAAAAAAAAAGCAGAAATCCAAATAATATAGAGTTGTTGCTGTTTGTCTTAGGGTCTTACCATGTTGCCCAGACTGGTCTAGAACTTGCAGGCTCAAGCAATCCTCTTGCCTCAACCTCCCAAGTAGCAGGGACTGCAGGCACTTACCTCTGTGACCCATTAGTAAGTATACACATGTATGTGCGTGCGTGCGTGCGTGCGTGTGTGTGTTTATTTTTTACTTTTTGGGTACCAGGGGTTGAATCCAGGGACGCTTAACCACTGAGCCACATCCCTAGTCTTCCTTTTTCCTTTAATTTTATTTTTGAGACAGGGTCTCACTAAGTTACTTAAGGTCTTGCTAAATTGCTGAGATTGGCTTTGAACTTGTGATCCTCTTATTTCAGCCTCTTGAGCCACTGAGATTATAGGCCTGTGCCACCACACCCGGCCGATTAATTCTAAGTGACAGCTCATTAGGCATCTACACAATAATTCTTCCCAATATATTGCCAGAATCAAAACTAGAAGACATCTATCTACTTGTCGGCAGTTGTCTGCCTCACTCTACTTCCCCACAGCCCTTCAAGATTAACTGATAGTGCTTGCTGGGATCGAGGCTCCAAGACGTTTCAACCACTCAGGCACTTTTCATATCACATCTCACCTTGAGATTGGCGTGTACTTACTTTCAGGAGCCCCACTTCTCAACCATGATGGCTTTTTCCCTCTCATTCTCTAAGAATGGAAATAACATAAGAATTTCATTAGCCAATACTATGCCATCTGTCTTATCATGTCCATTTTAAAAATTCTTTCTCATATGACTCCTACAGTCCTATATTGCTTCATGTAGGGACATGTTCTAAGAAATGCATTGTAAGACAATTTCGTTATTGTATAAACACCATACTTATACAGATGGCTAAGATGTCCCTAGGTGATACAATCTCATGGGACCACTCATGTATACAATCTGTCATTGACCAAAATGTCATCATGTAGCAAAAGGCTGTACTATCACAAACCAAAGCCTCACTCTGCATTTTTTAAAAAAGCAAGCCAGGCGTGGTGGCACACGCCTGTAATCCCAGCACTTTGGGAGGCTGAGACAGGAGAATCGCGAGTTCAAAGCCAGCCTCAGCAACAGCAAGGCACTAAGCAACTCAGTTGAGACCCTGTCTCTAAATAAAACACAAAATAGGGCTGAGGATGTGGCTTAGTGGTCGAGTGCCCCTGAGTTCAATCCCCAGTACCAAAAAAAAAAAAAAAAAAAAAAAGGCAGTTTATGTATTTGTGGTGCTGGGGATGAAACCTAGGACATTGCGCATGCTAGGCAAGTGCTCTGCCACTGAACTATATCAAAGCTATTAACTTTGACACTGCTCTCTGAGAACCATGCCACTGATTGGTATTGTTCATGGTTTTGTCTCCTGTATCTTTAAGTGCTTCTTTGTCCTTTTAAACCTCTACCAGCTCTCAGCATCAGGTGTGTAGTTTTCTTCTAATGCAACTTCCTCCTGCCAGCCTCTGCCACTTCCACATGTTCTCAAGGCTCCATTGTGATTCTTCAGGCTAAATTCACCTGAGGAGCTCCCTTGCCACCGCAGCATTATTTATTGAGTCTTCAAGATTCTGTCTGATCCTGCCCCAAGGATCTCTAAATGATAGAAGACACTGAGGGTACAACTCAGGACATATTTGTGGCATAGACTAAATGACAAGAAATGGATGGAAATGGGACCTAAGTGCCAGCAAAATATTCTCATGCACTTTCCCTCAGTGCCCTAATTCCCAGGGCTGCCTCTGAAAGGCCTAGCTAGATGTACCGCTGAGCTGTGTCATCTGAAGTGATGTCTATATTCAGTCAAGTCACTGTGCCTTTTCCTTCCACATAAAGTGCCTCGGGGTGGGGTGGGGAGGACCAAATAGAGTAGGAAAATAAACTGCTCAAGGTTTTTATTTTTCTCTTTTCAGTGCTGAGGATCAAACCTAGAGCCTCATGCATGCTGGTGAGGTGCTCTACCACTGTACCACCCCCTGAGCCTGTTTGCTCAGGTTGATGAATGTGAATCTTAAAAGTCTTCTTCAATTGTTGCACTTATATACGTTGTGCTCTGCCTTCCAAGAACCATTTTCTGACTTTACCTGTAGTGTTTGAAGAACAGAAGAACGCTTAAACCTGAGCATAAACCTCACCTTTGCCTCAGCTCCAACTTTTCTACTACTTGATCTGCATCAGAGGTATGTGTGTGCAGCTCTGGGTCCCAGCTAGGTGGGAGGGCATGACTCCAGGGCAAATAGCTAGCATTCTGCTTGTCTGAGCCTGTTCTGAGCTTGAGGAATCAATCTGAATCCAGTGAAGTGCCTAAAGTTCAGTTTTTTGTTTGTTTAATGGTACTTAGGTTGGAACCCAGACGTGCTCTACTACTGAGTTACATCCCCATTCTTTTTGAGATAGGGTCTCACTAAGTTACTAAGACTGACCCCAAACTTGCAACACTACCTCAGCTTACCGATGAGCTGAGACTATAGTTGTGCACTACCACACATAGCAAAGCTCAGGTGCTTTTGATCACTGCTCACTGAAAGCTTAGATGCTTTACCATTTCCTCCTTATCTGTCTTCTTTTATACAGGACCCAGCCTTGCTCAGGGGTCTACACAAAGCCAAATTTTTCTTCTACTTTGATTCCTAGGGGGTGAGGGTAAAATGGGTTGTGCAAGGAAGGACAGAAGTTGTTAAAAGGAAGAAATACAGGAATAGCATTGAAATACATTGTCCTGTTTTAGAACTTTACCCCAAAAGGCTTTGATTGAAAAGTGTGCAGAAGATACAATTCAATTAATGCCCAACTAAAATTCCTTAAATGGCCTCACTGGCATCCTCTGGATGGTACAGGAAAGTGACATCCTTTTAGTTTTTCAACTTGAACAACTCGTGTTGTTGCAACAAGAAAAAACACTGAAAAGCAATGATTTTCTTTTCATAGCTAGCATAAATCTCAAGCCAGCAAAACCATTTCATCTTCTTTCTCATAGTAGCTTATTTGGGTGGGTATTGAATAATGTTCTATATAATTTCTATTCTATAAAATTTCATAATGTGTATTTGCTAGGATATATTTGCCTTAAGTTTGATTAGTGGATGTTTTGACCATTTTGATGATTAAAAGTGCAGTAAGTATATATATAATTGATTGACTAATTAAAACAATACTAATAATAGAAAGGAGCATGAGGATTGTGGTGGATGAGAGGGAAAGGGAAGGGCCTGGGGAAAGAGATTGATCAATGATCTGCAGTATGAATATGGGATGGCATAATGAATCCCACTGTTATGTAAAATTATAATGCACCAATTTTTTAAAAAAAGACAAAAAGAAGTGCATTAAGAATGTATTACTGTGCTGGGGATATAGCTCAGTTGGTAGAGTGCTTGCCTCGCATGCACAAGGCCCTGGATCAATCCCCAGCACCACCAAAAAAAAGAAAAAGAAAAAAGAATGCATTACTAGGCCAGGCATGGTGGCGCACGCCAGTAATCCCAGCACTTTGGGAGGCTGAGACAGGATAATCGTGAGTTCAAAGCTAGTCCCAACAAGGGTGAGGCACTAAGCAACTCAGTGAGATCCTATCTCTAAGTAAAACACAAAATAGGGCTGGGGATGTGACTCAGTGGTCAAGTACCCCTGAGTTCAATCCCTGGTACCAAAAAAAAAAAAAAAAAAAAAGCATTACTATGCTGGGCCAGGCATAGTGTCACTAGCCTGTAATTTCAGCAACTTGGGAGGCGGAGACAGGAGGGATTAGGAAGTTTGAGTCAGGCCATTTCCCACCTCCTCTGAGATGAATATAGTCTCCCATTTATATATGCTGTGTTCTTTAGTTCAAGAACAACAGGAAATTCATTTTTTTTTTTTTTTTTTTTTTG
>PVHX01027336.1:0-19522 GCA_004024805.1 Geosciurus inauris | reverse complement strand
TTCCTCAAGCTACAAACACGTGGTTTTTTGGGGTTTTTTTTGGGGGGGGGTTGGTACCAGGGATTGAACTCAGGGGCACTGGACCACTGAGCCACATCCCCAGCCCTGTTTTGTGTTTTATGTAGAGACAGGGTCTCACTGAGTTGCTTAGCGCCTCGCCATTGCTGAGGCTGGCTTTGAACTCACGATTCTCCTGTCTCAGCCTCCCTAAGTGCTGGGATTACAGGCTTGAGCCACTGCGCCCGGCTACGTGTTTATTTTTAACAAGATACGGACAGCTGAGTTCTAGCAGCTTTAGAAGCAAATCGCAATTTTGCAGAGATGGGGAAAGAGCTTCCTCTTGTGGGTCTCCTGGCCCGCCTCCTCGGCAGATTGATGCACTCATTTTGAGAAAAGATAATGAAATGCTTAGGCCACTTTTACAGTAAGTTTTGAATCCAATCAGGTAAATGTGTCTTCTTTAAGCATCTTTAAATTAATACAACATAAAAGTCTGAGAGCTCTACTTCTTTTTTTAAAAATTTTTTATCTGTTCTTTTTAGTTATACATGACAGTAGAATGTATTTTGACATATTATACATGCATGGAGTATAACTTCCCGTTCTTGTGGTTGTGCACGCTGTGGAGTCATATATGAACATAGGAGAGTTATGTCTGATTCATTCTAAAACTGTGTTTTCTATTCCCATCCCTCTTCCCTTCCCTTCATTCTCCTTTGTCTGATCCAATGAACTTCTGTTCTTTGTGTGTGTTAGCATCCGCATATCAGAGAACATTCGACCTTTGGTTTTTTAGGATTGGTTTATTTCACTTAACACAATAGTCTCCAGTTCCATCCATTTACCGGCAAATGCCATAATTTCATTCATCTTTGTAGCTTTGTAGCATTCCATTGTGTATATATACCACATTTTCTTTATCCATTCATCTGTTGAAGGGCACCTAGGTTGGTTCCACAGTATAGCTACTGTGAATTGAACTGCTATAAACATTAATGTGGCCATGTCACGGTAGTATGCTGATTTTAAGTCCTTTGGGTATAGACCAAGGAGTGGGAAAAACTGAGTCAAATGGTGGTTCCATTCCAAGTTTTCTGAAGAATCTCCATGCTGCTTTCCAGAGTGGTTGCCCTAATTTGCTGCTCCACCAGCAATGTATGAGTGAACATTTTCCCCATGTCCTCACCAATATTTGTTCTTACTTGTATTCTTGAGAATTACTATTCTAACTGGAGTGAGATGAAATCTCTGTAGTTTTAATGTCCATTTCTCTAATTGCTAGTGATGTTGAACATTTTTTCATATATCTGTTGACTGTGTTTCTTCTTCTGTGAAATGCCTGTTTGGTTCTTTTGCCCATTTATTGATTTGGGATATTTGTTGTTTTTTTTTGTTTTGTCTTTTTGTTTGTTTTTGTGTGTGTGTGTGTTAAGTTTTTTTAGTTCTTTGTATACCCTGGAGATGAATGCGCTATCTGAGGTGCAGGTGGCAAAGATTTTCTGTGAGCTCTACTTTATTTATTTATTTTTGGTACCGGGGATTGAACTCAGGGGTACTCGACCACTGAGCCACATCCCCGGCCCTATTTTGTGTTTTATGTAGAGACAGGGTCTCACTGAGTTGCTTAGCGCATCGCCATTGCTGAGGCTGGCTTTGAACTCGCGATTCTCCTGTTTCAGCCTCCCTAAGTGCTGGGATTACAGGTGTGCACCACCGTGCCTGGTTTCTTCCACTCTTCTTCAGTTGAGCTCCATAAGGACTTGGACTTGCCCGATTTGTTCATGGCTTAGATAAGTACTCAGTAAATGTTTATTGAGTAAATGAATGAATGACCAAATAAGTCAGAGAGAGAGAGACAGAGAGAAGGAGGAGGAGGAGGAGGAGAGGAAGAAGCAGGGGGGAGTCATAAACCAATTATAAAATAATACAGGGATATGGTGCCTTGATTACTATTCTAGCTCATTGGAGCCACGTTATGTGACCTCATCTTTGTGATTTATTAGACAACAATGGAATAATGGTCCAGTTTTCCTTTTGTCCTTCAGCTCGAGACTGCAGTTTCCCCACCCACGGGCCTTCCTGTCCTTTCCACACCCTGCCAGCAAGTTTTATTATCATCCCCATTTTGCTAATGAGGAGCTGAGACTGGCTTGGGTGATGATAGAGTGACAAATGGGTGCGGGTGGAGTCAGGTGCTGAGGGTTAGCTCGGGCACTCTGACTGGGAGCCAGCAGTGCCTGCCACCCACTGCCCGCCCTGCTCCCCGGCACCATGACATTACCATTATCATCATGACTTATCCTCTGAGTAAACTCCACATCCCACTGCTACTGGATCAGGACAAGTTGTTGGCTTAGGGCCAGAGCCACAGTGGACATGGACATGGGAAAGCCCCGAAGGGCCCAGGGCAAGTGGGAGTCAACAGGGGCCGGGGCCTGGAAGGTGGCATCAGAAGACACCCCAGCGGGCTCTGGGCTCCCTTCCCCTCTGTCTGCTGCAGGATGGGGTGCGTGAAGTCCAAGTTCTTCCAGGATAGAGGCAAGGTCTCCAAGTCTGAGTCCTGCACCAACCCACGGAGCACTGTGTACGTGCCAGATCCCACAACCTTGGTCAAGCTGGTGAGTAGGGGCAGAGCCTGCCAAGGGCCACCTGCCACAACCCCAGTGGCATTCCTCTTCCCAAGGCTGCGCAGGGTGTGGTTGGGACGAAGTGGCACTGCCTAGCCATCGGTGGTGCCTGCGCTCTCCAGGACACATCTCCAGATGCTTCCCAGGCAAGGAAGTCACTCCCTGTCCTGCAGAGCGCCTTGCCCACCAGCGTGACTCCAATAACCAGGCCAAGTACACAACACAGGTCCCAGCCTGGGAGGCCACAAAGCAGTGCTAGGAGGGACATCCCACCAGACTAGTTCCAATAGCAACTGCAGCAGCAGCAGTAACAGCAGTATCTGTGCCGTGTGTCGTAAGCCTGGTAATGGGCGTGTGACAGCAGCCGTAGCGGCACGAAGAACACAAGGGCATGAACAAGACAGAGTCAAGCTAGCAGGGTTTGCCCACTTTCTGCCCGTCCAGTCTCCTACAGGCTGGGCACTGTCCTATGCGCTGTACGAGAATTAACACGTCTGTCCTCACAACAAGCCCGTTGTGGGTAACAATTTGTATTCTGCCCATTTTACAGATGAGGCACAGAGATTAACCAACTTGCCTAAGGCCTCCCCCAGGGGTGGGGCCAGGACTCAACCTGCCCAGGCATATGTGGTGGGAGCAAGAGTAACCAGGGCAGAAGCAAATGCTAACAAAGGGGACCGTCATTGTGGTGGTGACAGTAGGTTGATAGATAGCGATGGCAGCCATAGTCGCGGTGACCGGGGTAGTCTTGAAAACGGTCATTAGAGTCACAGTGGTGGTGAGAAGACTAGTACTGGTAATGGCAGTGACTGCTCATGGCAGCAGTAACGATTCAATTGTCATAATTTAAGTGTTCCTGTTCTTTGAGCACCTGCCATGGCCTGGGCACCGGGGTAAGTGGCTTCCATATCATGATTTCTCACCAAAAGCTGGGAGGTGGGCGTTTGGCCACTTCACAGCCAGGGTGACCAAGGCTCAAAGAGGTTAAATGGCTCCAGAGGGTCACGCTGAGGGGAAGCCGTACAGCCAGGCCTTGCTAACCCCAGACTGGAGTTCTCTCCACCTGGTCCATCCCTTATCTGAGGTCAGCTGGGGGCCCAGCAGCAGCTGGAAGGCCACCCAGGTGGGGTGCATGCCTTCCTGGGGTGGCCCCTCAGGGAGTTCTTCCTCACATTGAAGGGAGACCTGTTACCCCACAACCCTTACTTCTTGATCCCAAACCTCCCCCTTAGCCTTTGCCCATGACAGCCCTTAAAGACTGAACAGAAAGATCTTCCCCTAACCCAGCCGTCGCTTCCAAATCCCTTCACAGGACACGAGTCCCTGGCTTCCCATCCTGCTTGCCCTTTTTATGCAAGATGCCTCAAACAGGACTAATTCTGGAAAAGGGAGAATAATCGAAGTCAGCACTCTCTTTGACCTTTGACCTCTATTAACAGCCTGAGATTATACGAACCTCCAATACTAGTGATGAGCAGACTGCAGATTATAAACCTGAAGGCAGCTCCAGGTCTGTTCCTCTTCTAACCTGTGTGGCCCTGGGCCCTTTCTGGGGTGAAGGCTCCCAGTTCTCAGGTTCTCAGAGGCCCTCTGAGTTGTCACCAGCAAAAGGCAAAGGGTTTATCCCACCAGCATCCAGTTGTCCTTCCTGAGCATCAGATTTAAGGGCTATAGTTACCAGCTGCTCATTGTTCCTCTGCTGCAGGGCACGGTGGAGATCAGTTAGCTAAGTGTTCCTCAAAGAAAGGGTTCTCAGGGCGGGGATTGTGGCTCAGTAGTGGAGTACTTGCCTTGCATGCGTGAGGCACTGGGTTCGCGCCTCAGCACCATATATAAATAAATAAATAAATAAATAAATAAATAAATAAATAAAATATTGTGTCTATCTACAATAGAAAGAAAGAAAGGGTTCTCAGGGTCGAACCAGTTTGAGAAACACTGGGAGAAACAGACTCCTTCCCACAGGAATTCTCAGAGCCTTTGTGAATCTTTGTAATGAAGTTTGTGAATCTCCCCCCACCAAAAATCATATCTTCCACAGTGTTCCCTAATTTCTTCAAGCAAATGTTCGATGACGCATGTGACAGACAAATATAACTCCTTGAAAATAAAGAATCACCCCAGTGGCTCAGGGGGCTGAGGCAGGAGGATCACGAGTTCAAAGCCAGCCTCAGCAAAAGCAAGGCCCTAAGCAACTCAGTGAGACCCTGTCTCTAAATAAAACACAAAATAGGGTTGGGGATGTGGCTCAGTGGTCGAGTGCCCCTGAGTTCAATTCCCAGTACCCCTCCCAAAAAAAGAAAAAAATCACAAATTACAGCGTCCAGTGTCCAATGCTCCCCTCCCCAAAGTGCCACAGCCCCGAGAGGAATCCATGGTGTCAGTTTGGTGTGGACCCTTGTTAAGCATTTTCCCATGAATTTATACTCACACCTATCTAGTGTGAGGCCACAGAAAATATTGAGGATATATAAGTGCCTATTTTATGTACACATATTATATTTATCATTCTGCAGAACTAGCTTTTTTTTAATCCAATGATGTGTCTCTGAGGTCAACTAATATCAGTAATGAGTCTTGACCTTCCTCTTTTTAGAGAGAGCACTATGATCTAAGTGGCAGATCCCCTTTGGATGGACACTGAGGTTTTTTCACATACATAATGGAGTCTTTTGTTCATGGGAAATGTTAGTGGACGTACAATTCCTTCAAACATTGGAAAACACTGATCTGAACCAACTCCTTCATGTATGTGGAGAGGAAAGATCAATCCAAATATGTCCAAGGCCAAGGGCAGAGGCCTTAACTCAAGAAACCTGTATTCTTTGTGTTGACTCTGCCTTTGATGTGCTGTGTGACCTTGGACATGTTCTCTGCCCTCTCTGGGCCTCCTCATGACACACAGAGCTAGAGTAAGATGGGTATCCTTTGTTTTCCCCCTCGTGGGGCTGGGGATGGAACCCTAGGCCTCATGCATGCTAGGCAAGCGCTGAACCCCTGAGCTGCACCCTCAGCCCCTTTCAAACACACGGCGTCAAGGCTTCTGGCACATTCTCAGATTCACTTTCTTCTCCTGCTTCTTCCTTCCAGGGGCCTAACAACAATGGCAATCCCCCAGGGTTTGCGGAGGGTGAGTATCTGGCAACCAGGTGCAGTGGAGTGGCTACCATGGAGAGAGTTAGGTCAAGTTCCCCGAGTTTGAGGCAGAAATCCCAAGGAGTCAGAACCATCTTTGAACGTCTCCTAAATTGCCCTGAAGCTCTGGGCCCAGGCTGTCCAGTGAGGTGACCAAAGCACTGTTAGCTCTGACTCTGGAACCTCGGCGTGGGAAGACCCTGCTCGGGCCAGGGCCACAGAGCCGCGGGTCCAGGGCTGGGTGCAGCTGCCAGCCAGCGTCACCAAGAGCCTCACCTTCCCTGGCCTCTCCCTTTCCAGCAGGCTCTGAGGACACTGTCGTGGTCGCCCTGTACGATTATGAGGCCATTCACCATGAAGACCTCAGCTTCCAGAAGGGGGACCAGATGGTAGTCCTGGAGGAGTGAGTCCCCACCCCGGTCCCCCAGCATGCCCACCTCAGTACTGCGTTAGACTCTTCTGTGCTTCCGTAAAGAACCTAGTAGACTGTCTCCTACTTGGAGTAGATGGCTGGGATGGGAACAGAGGAGGAAGGAGTGGCTGTCACCCTGGATGGAAGCCACAGTAAAGGGGACCTCGAGTGGCGCAGCCCAGGTAGAGGTGAACAGGCAGAGGCACTAGCCACGGAAGCCTTCTGGTGCTCCTGTGGTCAGGCTGCCCTAAAGCCAGGCTCTGGGGTGACTTTGCATTCAGAAACCCTCGTCTCTGAGTTCACAGGCTCCATCCCCTAGTGGTTAGAGCACCAGGACCTGCTGGGGCCCATAGGGGGAGCTGGACATGCTCAGCCACACCCTTGAGTCTGCTGGCTCCACATCTTGGCCCGGGCAGAGCCTCTGAGTCGCCTTGGGCACCAGGCCCTGCCTTGGGCCAGCTACAGGTCCAGGGAGGAGGGGCAGAACAAAGACCCAATCCACGGGACAGGCCTGACGCCCAATCCTCGTGCTTAGTGGGGACTGAGTCCATACCTCATAGTGGGGCTCAGGACGATCATGGCCCTGCCCTTCACCCTACTGGCTTCCTGGGGCTAGGGGACTCTCTAGGCCAAATTAGGGTGACCTGAAAGGACTGGAGAAAGGTCCCTCTGCTCCCTGTCTCCTCTCTCTCGTCCCTCAGGTCTGGAGAGTGGTGGAAGGCGCGATCTCTGGTCACCAGGAAAGAGGGCTACATCCCAAGCAACTATGTGGCCCGTGTGAATTCCCTGGAGACAGAGGAGTGAGTATCCCATTTCCTGCCTCCCAGAAGAAAGCGTGATGGCCTCAGGCCCTTTACACATACTGTTTCCCTGCTGGCACGCTCTCCCCAGGGCTCCTGGCTCAGCTGGCTTCTCACTCTTCAGGTCTCAGAGAGGCCTTCGCTGACCACCCGTCTAAGGTGGGTCCCCTCTGCAACTCTCGCTCCTTTTATCCTCACAGAACACCTCTGGCTAGCAGAAAACGGATCTTGTTTCTTTGGTTATTTACATGTGCATTGTTTGCCTTCCCTGCAAGGATAAGCGCTGGAACTTGGGCTCTGGGGTTAAACTACTTGGATTTGAACACCTCCCCCCCAGCTTCCAAGCTTCGAGAAACCAGACAAGTTACTTGCCCTCTCTGCTTTTAGTTTCCTCACCTTTAAAATCAAAATAAGAAAGGTAATAATTCCATAGAGTTGTTGGGTAGATGAGAAGAACTCAATGAATACTAGCTGTCTTTCTCCCCAGTTAATAAGAGGAAACAGTGGACCAGAGAGGGAAAGCAACTTGCTTAAAGTCACACAGCAGGATGGGGCAGAGCCAAGTCCAGCTGACATCTGTTCTGAGACTTTTTCTATCATCTTTGTGAGGGTAGGAATGGATTCAGCTGGTACTGTTTGAACTTTTCCACCCAATATCCCAAATATTCAGGAAGAATGAAGAAAAGTTCCCAGGATATGATCCCAATTATAAAATTCATTACCATATCACGTTCAAGCCTAGAAATTCATACCAACTTTATATTCAACTGTGTATATATGCAGAGAAGGATTGACTGGGAAGCTAAAGAAGCTCAAGCCCTCACTCCACAGCTCCCCAAGACCCTGAGAGGGAGCCTCCCAATGGGCACCTGTGCTTGTGAAATTACAAAATTAAGATGCTTGTCCACAGTTGGCTAGGACAGCTGTTCCTGCACCCGGTCTTCCTATGCTCACCCATGAGCATTTTGCATTTGTACCGCTGTATTCTTTTTTTTTTTTTTCTTTTCTTTTTTCTTTTTTTGGTACCAGGAATTGAACTCAGGGGGCACTCGACCACTGAGCCACATCCCCAGCCCTATTTTGTGTTTTATGTAGAGACAGGGTCTCACTGAGTTGCTTAGCGCCTCGCCATTGCTGAGGCTGGCTTTGAACTCACGATTCTCCTGTCTCAGCCTCCCAAAGTGCTGGGACTACAGGCGTGAGCCACCGCGCCCCGTTGTATTCTTTTTCTTAAAGTCCGTCCCCCTAATCCCATAGGCTTCAGTCTCAGCAAACTGGATTTGCCTCCGCAAAACATCTTTTGACATCAAAAGGTGATTGTTTTCTCCAAAGTCTCAGAGTCCAAAGATGCTGCAGGAAGCCAGACCTCGGTCTCCGGACGTCCTCCACCTGAGCCCGGGGCCGCTCTGCGTGCGCGGGAGCAGACGCGCCCTCGGCTCATCACCTCTGCGTCTCTTTCCCTCAGGTGGTTCTTCAAGGGCATCAGCCGGAAGGACGCAGAGCGCCACCTCCTGGCTCCCGGCAACGTGCTGGGCTCCTTCATGATCCGGGATAGCGAGACCACAAAAGGTGACTCCAGCCCTTCCCACCTTGTCCGGTGCCCCAGGCTCGATGCCACCACCCCACCCTCGGAGAGGGCTTGCTGGAGGGTGGAGCGACCAACCAGGCGGCCGGGCGGCCGGTTCTGTCCTGCCCACTGCCGATCTGAACCGGGCAAGGCTCGGCCCTCCTCGGCCCAGGAGGCTCCCAAAACAATCCAGCCAGTACCTGCTGAGACTGGATCTTTGCCAGCTTGTATTCTTCCCCCAGTACTAGGGATGGAACCCACCCAGGAGCCTCTACCACTGAACCACACCCCCAGCCCTTCCTGTTATTTATTTTGGGACAGGGTCCACTAAGTTGCCCAGGCTGGTCTTGAACTTGAGATCCTCCTGCCTCAACCTCCTGAGTGGCTGGGACTGTAGGCATGCACCATTAAAAACTGGCTACTAGCTTTTATTTATGTATTTATTTTATTTTTGTACCAGGAAATGAACCCCGGGGTGATTAACCACTAGGCTATATCCCCATGCCTTTTTAATATTTTATTTAGAGATAGGGTCTCACTAAGTTACTTAGGGCCTCACTGTGTTGCTGAGGCTGGCTTTGAACTCGTAATCCTCCTGCCTCAGCTTCCTGAGTTGCTGGGATTATAGGTGTGTGCCACTGTGCCTAGCTTGGCTTTCATTACTATTATCTTTTAAAATCACAATATATCTTGTCCACAAGGCTAATTTCTCCCTCCATAAGGAAATAGGGTAGGGTGAGCCTGCAGGAAGACCCAAGCTGGACTCCCCTGGGACTCTGTCTAAAATGCTCCTTGGAGGAAGTGTTTGGATGTTTGGATGTCAGAAGCAGCCTCCTGAAGTCCCTGTACCCTGAGGGTGACATCTTGCTGAGTGGTGATGGGGAAGGGGGGCAGGAACAGTTCCTGAAAACATTGTGTAAGAACCTGGCATCCACCAGGGCTAGTCTTCCCAAGGGAATGAGCACTCAGGAGTGCTCGTGACTCCTACGTTTAGTTTCTGTGCTGCTGATTCACATAAATCAAGCAAGTTGTATAAAGTGTGACCTCACAGGACCCTAAAGCAAACCCTTCTGGGGATGTTGATCCAAAGCATCAGTGTGGCCAACTTGACCCCTGTGGCTTGGATAGTGTCACTCACGATCAGTGTTTCAGGTCAGAGATTGTTTATTTTCTCCCACCCAACAAGCCCCCTTCGAGCCTCCAGGGGCAAATAAACACAGACAAAAAGACAGGTTTCCTAGCTGGGAGCGGTGGCTCACGCTTGTAATCCCAGCACTTAGGGAGGCTGAGACAGGAGAATCGGGAGTTCAAAGCCATCCTCAGCAACGGCGAGGCGCTAAGCAACTCAGTGAGACCCTGTCTCTACATAAAACACAAAATAGGGCTGGGAATGTGGCTCAGTGGTCGAGTGCCCCTGAGTTCAATCCCCGGTACCAAAAAAAAAAAAAAAAAAAAAACAGGCTTCCTGCCGCCCAGCACCTCTCCTCTCCAGCTGTGCCCAGGACAGCTTGGGGACTGGGCTGGTCCATGCTGCAGACAGAGACAGAGAAACCAAACTTCACAGGCCCGTGGCAGGCAGGAGCACAAGCCTTGTCCTGCTTTCACAGGCTCTAGCAGCACAGGGCCCCTGAATCCCATCCTGCTGTTTTTTGGATTCTGCCCACCCTACGGAGCATGAGTCAAGCCAGCCTCGTCTGGCCTGGGACAGAGTAGCTAAGAGGGGCCCCTGGAGCCAATGGCCTGGGTTTGAATCCTGGCCATGCCACTTAACCAGCTGTGTGGCTACAGGTGAATTACTTCACCTCTCTGGGCCTCAATCTCCTCATCTATAAAACAAAGCTGGTAATATTATAAAACCTCTACCTCATGCGGTTATTGTATATAATATATAAATAATGTAATTAATATGATTATAATTCATTATAATAAATATTAGACCTTTTCATTCCTTGTTCATTTGTACAAGGTGCGTGGAACAGCTTCTGGCATGTGTGGTCAGCTTAGTCATTCAACAGTTGAGCTGGGCTGGGGGTGTCGCTCAGTGCATGCACAAGGCACTGGGTTCCATCCCCAACACCACCAAAAATAAAGATAAATTAAAAATAAACCTTCCCCAAATCCTAGGACATTGTGTTATTTGAGAGGAAAATGAAAGACCTGCCCAAGGGCAAATGATTGCCAATGAGAGCTGTGGTCGTGGATTCTAAGGCTTGTGCTTCTGGTCTCTGTGATTGCGTGTGCATCGGGTCCCGCGTTGCTCAGCTACTTACTACAGACGCAGTGTCTCGGACCAGCGTGAACTTGCTATTTGACAGTTCTGGAGGTCCGAAGTCTGACCTCGTTGGACTCAGGACACAGTGTCAGTGGGGCTGGTCCCTCCTGGAGGCTTCAGGAGACCCGCTCTCCTTGCCTTGTTTCAGTTTCTGGAAGCCCCCAGCCTTTCCTGGTTCTTAGCCTTTCCTGATGTCTCTCCAACCTGCTATTTCCACTTCACATTTCCTGCTACTGACCTTGACCTTCTCTCCTCCCTCTACTTGGGACCTGTATGCTTACCCTGAGGCTCTCTGGATAGTCCAGAATAATGGCCCTAGCTCCAGATCCTGAGCATGAAGCATGTTCACGCTTCAGTAATTGGATCTTTTTTGTGACTTGTCTTTATATTTATTGGTGTCTGCATAGTCTGGCTTTTTTTTTTTTTTTTTTTTTGTACCTGGCATTGAACCCAGGGGCACTTAACCACTGAGCCACATCCCCAGCCCTTTTTTTTGGTATTTTATGTAGAGACAGGGTCTCACTGAGTTGCTTAGGGCTTCGCTTTTGCTGAGGCTGGCTTTGAACTGGTGATCTTCCTGCTTCAGCCTCCCAAGCCACTGGGATTGCAGGCGTGTGCCACCGCACCCGGCGTACCTTGACTTTTTGCTCCATAGATTGATGTAAGTGGTAGATAAACACGATGATGACAGGGACCATTTGCAAAGTGTTTGTTCCAAGTATTTTATAAGCATTGCTTCTTTTAGTCGCCAGGCAATGCCATAAGGGAGGGAGGCAGGACTGTTCCCATTTCACAGATGAGGAAACTGAGGCACAGAGAGTCGATGCAGTCGCCTCTTGCCCAAAGTCTCACGGCTGGACACAGCTGGACCAGCATGAGAACCCAGAAGCCTGATGCCACCGCCCACTCCTCCCTCATGTGCTCCTGCCCAGGTGTCCCGATGGGGCCAGCAATGGCTTCACGGAAGTGTCGGGAAAGGGTGTCAGGGAGCTGACACGAGATGGCAGGCCTGTGAGGTACCATCCTGAGGGGTTTCTCTCTGGCCAATGCAGGGAGCTACTCTCTGTCTGTGCGAGACTATGAGCCCCAACAAGGAGACACTGTGAAGCACTATAAGATCCGGACCCTGGACAGAGGGGGCTTCTACATCTCCCCGAGGAGCACCTTCAGCAGCCTGCAGGAGCTGGTAGCCCACTATAAGAGTGAGTCACACCTCGGGGCCACCCCCCACCCTGCAGAGCCCATACACATGACCACCGTGAGGCCCTCCCCAGGCAGGGTACTAACACCACCACCTTTGTTTTTATTTTTCAACACCTTTGTGAGGTTTTTTGCAGGGGGAGGGAGTACTGGATATTGAACTCAGGGGCACTCGGCCACTGAGCCACATCCCCAGCCCTATTTTGTATTTTATGGAGATACAGGGTCTCACTGAGTTGCTTAGCGCCTCACTGTTGCTGAGGCCGGCCTTGAACTCGTGATCCTCCTGCCTCAGCCTCCCAAGCCGCTGGGATTACAGGCATGCACCACCATGCCTGGCAACACTTTTGTTTTATTTGTTTTGCTTTGTGGTGCTGGGGGTGGAAGCCAGGGCCTCACTCATGCCAGGCAGATGCTGTGCCTCTGAGCTGCCCCTGCAACCCCCAGACTTCCCACCAAGATGGGCCTGTCCCCTGGAATCCCTGGGTCTCTGGGTGAACTTTCTGACCCTCCCCAGACAGTTGCTTTTGATTCTCCTGAGGGCTTGGGCTTGTTGTGCAAGAGGGTGGAAGAGGCTGAGGTGCAAAGGTGAAGTCTCATCCTGTTCTGCTCTGTTGGGGACATCCCTGTTGGTGGCAGGCAGGTGGAACATTGACTAGAACACTGACTGAGGCCTCTTAGGGGAAGCTCCTGCTGGCTCCGAGCTTCTTGTCCTCAACTGACCAGGGTATTCTGTTCCAGAGGGGAAGGACGGGCTCTGCCAGAAACTGTCAGTGCCCTGCGTGTCCCCCAAGCCCCAGAAGCCGTGGGAGAAAGATGCCTGGGAGATCCCTCGGGAGTCCCTTGAGCTGGAGAAGAAGCTTGGAGCTGGGCAATTTGGGGAAGTCTGGATGGGTAAGGATCCAGGCACAGGGCCCACAGCCCGAGGAGGGGTGTTGAGGGAGGGTTGGGAGGGAGGGAGCACACTGGCTTCCAGGAACACCCCGCCAAGGCTCAGGGGATTTGAATAAGAGCCATAAAGGGGCGATTCCTCTGATAGCAAACCAAATCCCCCTGCTGTCCACACACTGATTTGCCTTTGAAGCCAAGCCTGTTGGGATTCCCAAACTTCCTTCTGGGAAGTGGGAGTCCTCCATGAGGAGTGCCCCTCTGGAGGTGGTTGGCGGAACCAGAGGCCCCTTGGGGTAATGAAAAGAAATAGCGAGGGAATGTCCTTGGAAGCTTCCGGGTGAGCTCAGTGGTGGCACCGAGGACCGGCTATTCTGAGCCCCTGTCCTTTGTCAGACATTGTGTGCACAGAATGGCACACTCCGCCCCTGCTGTCCTTGGGCCGAGGGTGGACACGACTCCCGGGTGCACCCCGCTGTGCGGATTCTCCACCGCTGTCCCACCGGGAGTGCAGACAGCTGGCGGAAATGCCACCGGTTCCCCTGGGTAAAGTCAGCTGAAGAGCCACACAAAGTGCGTTTATTGAGAGTATGCCGGGCACTGAATGAGAAGAATGAGGCAAAAAGGAAACATGGAAAGGAACGTAAGACAAATCAGCATCGTGCGGCCCCAGACCTTTCCTCTAGGAGGCTGCAGATCCGCACTAGATCTTTCCAGAAGCCAAGGTGTAGTCGGAAACCAAAGCAATCAGGAAATCAATGAGATCCACAAGAGGAAGCATGGCACCAAGTCCCTGGGGTGATATGGAGCTGGTGCTCAGGGACTGAGCGACTTGCAGGGTGATTTGTGTAAATACAGCAAGAGTAAGTTTGGTAGAGGACGAGGCTGGAGAGGTGGGCATTCCATATCATGCAGGGCATAATGAGTGCTATTTATTTCAAGAGCAGAATTAAGGTTGAGGTGAGGTGTGGTGGGTCATGTATGTGTGTGTAGTAACCTAAGTGGTGTTTTGAGATTATTTTTTAATCTTGCAACTGTCCTTCAGAAAGAGTGTTTATCATTTCCACTTTGCGGATGAGGAACCCATAACTCAGAGAGGTTAAGTAACTGGCCCAAGTACACACAGCAGGGAAGCAGCACACCAGCCTTCCAGCCCACACCTGTCTGAGCCCAAAGTCAGTGCCTTCTCTCAAGGGCAGGGATGGGCAGGGAGGGCTTTCTGGAAGAGGCCTGTCTGCAGTTGGTCTTCCAGGGATGGGGAAGGCCAGTGGATTCCAACCACCTTCCCCGCTCCCTGTCCCCTTCAGCCACCTACAACAAGCACACCAAGGTGGCCGTGAAGACCATGAAGCCGGGGAGCATGTCGGTGGAGGCCTTCCTGGCAGAGGCCAACATCATGAAGACGCTGCAGCACGACAAGCTGGTGAAGCTGCACGCAGTGGTCACACAGGAGCCCATCTTCATCGTCACGGAGTTCATGGCCAAAGGTGCGGGGGGGGGGGGGCGCAGACGCGAGGGTGACTTTGCAAGTCTGCCCAGGAGCTCTTCCAACAAGTACCCAGTGGGCACCAGCCAGCCAGCCCACCTGGTTCGTGGGGTCAGGGAGCTGGCCAGAATTCCCTGAGCAATGAGGCAAGAGGCCCATGGGTCCCTGGTAGGCTTGCCCTGAGCCTCAGAGACCAGAGTGACACTTTTCCTCCTCAACCTCTGTCCCTGGGTGCCCCCGTGCTGTGGAGAAAAAAGCAGAAAAAAAAAAAAAATCAGCTTGAGGCCAACTCCACTTTGTGACAATTCAGCATGTCCCAGGGATATTTCTTAGGTTGTCAGTTCATGACCATTTTCAATCCCTGCCCATTTGGGGTTCAACAGAAACATTTCATAAACCTCTTTTTGCCTTGAAATCGCGAAACTCCATTTTCTAAATATATAGTTATGTCAGTTTATTTATAAACTTGACCCAGGTGCCCAGACTCAGAGGGTCATCTGAGCCGGAGGACCCAGCTGGCAACCAGAAAGTTCTTTCAGAAAAACTCAGATGCTAAAGCCAGCACACGCCTATAATCTCAGCACTTAGGGAAGCTGAGACAGGAGGATCGCTGAGTTCAAAGCCAGCTCAGCAACAGCAAGGCACTAAGCAACTCAGTGAGACCCTGTCTCTACATAAAACACAAAATAGGGCTGGGGATGTGGCTCAGTGGTCCAGTGCCTGAGTTCAATCCCTGATTGAAAAAAAAAAAAAAAACCCTCAGATTCTGGTCCTCAAACAGAGGAATGGGAAGCATGTGTGTTTATTCAAATCCACTGCTCTGGCTGGGGCTGGGGCTCCGTGGTAGGGCACCTGCCCACTGTGTGCAAGAACCTGGGTTCAATCACAAGTACCACAAATAAATACATAAACCCATTGCTGTGGCCAGATATGGTGGTGTGCTCCTCTAGTCCCAGCTACTCAGGAGGCTGGGGCAGGAGGAGCACTTGAGCTCAGGAATTCCAGACCAGTCTGGGCAACATAGTAAGTCCCAGTCTCAAAAGAAAAAAAAAAAAAAAAAAAAAAAAAAAAAAAAAAAAAAAAGCCAGGCACAGTGGCACACATCTGTAATCCCAGCAGCTTGGGAAGCTGAGGCAGGAGATCACAAGTTCAAAGCCAGCCTCATCAAAAGCAAGGCGCTGAGCGACTCAGTGACACCCTGTCTCTAAATAAAATACAAAACAGGGCTGAGGATGTGGCTCAGTGGTCAAGTGCCCTTGAGTTCAATCCACAGTACCAAAAAGAAAAAAAGTCCATTGCAATGAAAAATTTTAACCATACACTAAATAGTAAGAGTAGTAAAGGCTCCTTCTCCCTCCCCCATGCAGGAAGCCTGCTGGACTTTTTGAAAAGCGGAGAAGGCAGCAGGCAGCCCTTGCCAAAACTCATCGACTTCTCAGCCCAGGTAAGAGCCTCATGGTGAGGCCGGGGAGAGAGGGACAGGAACTCAATTATTCATTCCACAAGTAGTTATTAAACACATACTGTAATAATAACATGAACAAAATGCGATGGTTAGCCAGGCACGGTGGCGCACACCTGTAATCCCAGAGGCTTGGGAGGCTGAGGCAGGAGGATCATGAGTTCAAAGCCAACCTTGGCAACTTAGCAAGGCACTAAGCAACTCAGCAAGACTCTGTCTCTAATAAAATATAAAAAAGGGTTGGGGATGTGGCTCAGTGGTTAAGTACCCCTGGGTTCAATCTGTGGTACAAAAAGAAAGAAAGAAAAAAAAAAAGTAATGTAAAAAAGTAAGGTATACATGGTAACTGGAATTTCTTCACTTTGACATGATGTCTGTTGAAGAAACCTAACATCTGAGACTGAGTAAAATAAAATAAAATAAAATAAAATAAAATGGTTATTGACTGCCCAGTATAAAAGCATACCTTTGTATGGATAGTGGTCCCTTGGTATGCATGGGGACTGAGTCCATGGATGGTCAAGTCCCTTACATAAAATTGTATACCTCATGTTTGCATATAACCTACACATATCCTCTCATATACTTTAACTCACCTCCACCTGATTTATGATATCTAACTCCGTGTAAATGTTGGAGGAGTTGTTAGGCTATGCTGTTCAGGCAACAATGACAACAAGTAAAACCATAAAGGATGGGGGCAAATGTGATTTTTTTCTAGTATTTATGGTCTGCCATTGGTTAAACTTGGGTGCAGAGCCCTCAGGTGTAGGGGCCAACTCTTCTTTACACACACCAGCTGGTTTAGTCCTTATGAAGTTGGATTTTGGTTGTCCGTTCTTAAGCAAAAAGCCACTCCAGCAGTCTAGCAGTTTGAACCGGCGGTACTGCCCATGATCCTGTGGCTGGCTGCATTTGGCTGGGTGAAGCCCATGGCAGTACGGATGATGGATGTGTTCTGGTGGGCGCCTGCCTGGGGAGAGTGTCCAGGGTGACGCTGCATACTCTCTGCCTCTCTCCACACACCTTTCATCCCTTAGTAGTGCAATCAAAACTTCCTTACAGCACAGCGTCTGGGTTCCTAGGAGTGTTTCTGAGCCACCAAGCCCTGGGGTGCAAACACTTAGGGAGTCTCTGCTTGCACCACGCTTCCTAATGTCCCGGTGGGCCAAGCAAGTCACAAGGCCACACCCAGAGTCGTCGTGGAAGGAGGTGGCACGAGGGCCCGAATCGTAGCAGGCTCGAGAACTGGGCTCCTCAGTATGACAGTCTGGTGCCAGAAAGGTCATTGTCATCCCATTTTACAGAAAAGGAAATTGAGGCATAGAGAAGGTAAGCATAGATGAGGAAACTGAGGCCCAGGGAGACCAAAGTAGCGTATCCAAGCTGCTGTGCATCTCCCAGAGACCCTGGCTGAGAGTCACACATGCAGGATTCAGTAAAGAAACCGGCATGTGCAGATCACAGAATCACATCTTGAAACCCCATCTTGGGGGCTAGCTTTGGCTCCGTGGTAGAGCACTGGCCTGCCTTGCATGAGGCTTGATCCCCAGCACTGTAAAAAACAAAACTTGCTTCTTTTTTCCTCTTCTTCTCACCCCATCATCCCCAACCCGGGTGTTTGTCACCTTCTACCTTGTCGCATGTCTGTCCTATCTGTGGGGGAACTGGGAGGACAGCAGGTAGGAGAGTGAACAGTCAAGACTCTGGGCTGGTCCAGGAGCAATCAGAGAAGGCTTCCCAGAGGAGGCAGCCTGGAGGCTGCTGTGAAAGGTAAATTCTACAGATGCAGAGGAAGGACAGGATGTTCTAGACAGAAGAAACAATCGAGCTGGGCACAGTGGCTCATGCTTGTAATCCCAGCACTTTGGGAGGCTGAGAAGAGAAGTGAGTTCTCAAAGTCAGCCTCAACAATAGCCCGAGTACCCCTGAGTTCAATCCCCAGTACCAAAAAAAACAAACAAACAAACAAACAATCAAGCAAAAGCCCAAAGAGGAAACAAAGGAGCTGGGCCTGGTCAGCTGGAGCCTCCAGGGGAAAATGCACGTTTGAAGGCCGGCAGGAATCGAGGGAGATGCGCAGCTGGGGCTGGGGCTGGGGCTGGGCTTTCCAGGAATGTCTCCGCACAGAGTTCATTTGCATATGCAAATATCAGAGACCCCAATGGCACTGACAGGGTCTAACAAAAGGCTCTGTTTTCAGAACCTGGAAGCCCAAGGTATATGGAAATCAAGGCACTCTGGAAACAATAGTCGGTCTGTTACTAAATTGTAACCATCAAGTAGCGGAAACCTTGCTGGGTAGGGGACATTGACTGATAAAAGCTACACTCCCCATTTCACGGTTGGGAAAACAAAGCAAAGTGGGGAAAGAGGTTCTGGATCTTGGTACATCCAGAAACGGAGGTTGACTGAGCCCAGGGACACGAAGGAGCCTACCTGGGGACCTGGTTTTTACCTTCAGTCCTAGAGAGGCAGACAGGTGCAGAGAGAGGGTGCCCAGTCCCATTATCAACTGGTTGTTGGGCTAGGAACTATTCTAGGTCTCAGTTTTTCCTCTTGTCCAATAAGGGCATTGGACTACAACTCCTGCCGTCAACTTGGATAACATTTTTTAGCCACAACTCTATTAGTGGAATGAAGTTTTTGGTTTGGTACTGGGGATTGAACCCAGGAGCACTTTACCACTGAGCCACATCCCTAGCTGTTTTCCTTTTTTATTTAGAGACAGGGTCTCACTAAGTTGCCTAGGGCCTCATTAAGTTGCTGAGGCTGGCTCCAAACCTGTGATTCTCCTGCCTCCACCTCCCAAGCCACTGGGATTACAGGTATGCACCACTGCGCCCAGTGTAGTCAAATGAAGTTTTATATGGTAGCTACACATAAAATTATAAGTCAAAAGAGAGCTGCTCTAGTGGAAGGAAGTAGGGAGGACCCTCATATGTGGCCCTTTTTTCCTCCTCCGTCCCCAAACAAGCTGGAGGTATCAGTAGGATTCAGCTTGAAGAGCCCTAGGCTAGAATATCCTTTCAAATTGGTCCAGCTTCAATTCTGTGACTCCCTTATGCTCTTGGAAGTAAAACTAAGTTCCAGTGCCTGGAAGGAATAGTCTGTAAGCAGATGGGCTTAGTGTTTCCCGGGGATCCCAGCTCTGCCTGTATAGCTTTTGTCGAGGTGTTTAACCTCTCTGAGAACTGGGAGCATTGCTAGCCAGGGCCAAAGAGAATAGTATATGGCAGACACCATCCTAAGCCCTTGATGTGGGTTTAGAGGATTAATCGTCACATGACCCTTGAAGGCAGGTACTGTTGTTTTCCCACTTTACAGAAAAGAAAAGTGAGGCAGAAGAATAAAGTAACTTACTTGAGATTCTGGACCTTGGGGCCCAAGCTGAGCTGGTCTAATTTCAAAGTCATTTAGCCATTGTCTGGCACTGCGTCTTGGGTGCCCCACTGGATTAATGCAGTGGCCGTTGGGTACTAAAAATGGAGGCTGCTAGCCCTTTGACTGCACCATAGAAAGTACTAGGCTAAAAGGTCAGGTAGAGTAGATGAGGAGGACTCTGAGCGGGCTTGTGGTGTTTCAGCCCTGCTCTGCAGCCTATAAGCTGTGGAACTATGGCCAGCTATTTAGCTCTCTGGGCTTTTTAGTTTTCTCATCGGTGGAAGGAGTG
>PVHX01027335.1:0-19540 GCA_004024805.1 Geosciurus inauris | reverse complement strand
TAAGTTAAAATGTGGGACAACTCAAATGTCCATCAATGAATGAACAAACTGTGGTACATCCATACAGTAGAATAGTATTTGGCCACAGAAAGGAAACAAGCATGTTGCATGCTACAGCATGGACAAACCTTGAAAACATTTTGCTAAGTAAAAGAAACCAGTCACAAAAGACCACATAGCAAATGCTTCCATTTATATGAAATGCTCAGAATAAAGCACATCTATAGAAATAGTGGATTAATGGCTGCCTGGAGTTGAGGGAGGGGTTGGGGGCAGATGGGGAGTAACTGATAACAGATAAGGATTTCTTTCTTTTCTTCTTCCTCCCTCTCCACCCCCTGGTACTGGGATTGATCCCAGGGGCTTGCACACTCTTGACAAGCACTCAACCACCAAGTTATACCCATAACCACAAATACAAATTTATTTATTTATTTATTTGTTTTTCTTTTCTTTTTTTCCTTCCTTTTTATTGGTACTGGGGATTGAACCCAGGGGCACTTAATGACTGAGCCACATTCCCATCCTTTTTTTATATTTTATTTAGAGACAGGGCCTCACTAAGTTGCTGAAGCTGGCTTTGAACCTGCAATCCTCCTGCCTCAGCCTCCGGAGACACTGGGAAAACAAGCATACAGGTTTCTTTTTGAGGTAATGACAATGTTATACAATTGACAGTGGTGATAGTTACACCATCCTGTGAATATACTAAACATCATTGTATTATATAGTTTAAGTGGGTTGATTTTATAGTATGTGAATCATATCTAAATAAAGGTATTATTGTAAAAACTGAAGATGCTAGGAAGGGTATGACTCAAAGAATTACCATAGAGATAAGTAGTAAAAGAAAGATACTATCACCTTGGAACAATAGGGAGAATTCAAAGAATTTAAGATTTCTATGAGAAGTAACCACAGATTTAGCAGCAGTCAAGGAGTGTGGGAAATGAGCACATCCTTGATTTTACCAATCACTACTCTAGCTAACCCTGGTTAATCTTCTTTATTTCAGTAAAAGTAATTTGCACTGCTAATTCCATCATGGATTCTCTTAGGATTTGTTCAAGGTTCTAGGAATCCAAGCCTATTAGGTATCAAATGTCTTTCTAGGCACTGTCTTTGACATTCTAGTTTGCTAAAGCCTATTTAATGGAGATGACTAATCCACAAAAGCCATTCATGCCAACCAGACAGACACCTTATTTGGTTCACCCATCACTTCTGATCAGCTCCATTTTCTCTGACACATTCTCTGTTTAGCTTGGGTAGAACAAAACTAAATGGATATTTATTATGCACCTTACTTTTCCATAAATTACAACATTTAATCTTCATATCTCTCGCCCAGGTTATAAAGAAGGAAGCTGGCCCAGAAAGGATACGTGACTTCTCCAAGTCAACTAGTTGGTAAGTGGTACAATTAGAATTCCAGTGTGGGCTGAACCCCATGTCAATCTCACTACAGTTAGGCAGTGGGTAATCAATCTTACAGACTGAGAGTTCTTAGAACACTTGCTCCCCATGGATCTGTTCCCCTGACAATATTTTCAAAGCCTTTTCAAGCTATAGTTTGTGTTATTGCTAATTTCAACCACAGTGATAACGTTTACACATTAAACACTTCTCTGGCTTATTCCCTCGACAATCACATACCTAAGATTAAATACAAAAAGATTCCCTGTTAGTTTTTGGCCTTAAAAATCTCAGTTTGTGAGAACATAATTTTAATCGACTTTAAAATAAAACATACAAGTTTTTAAAAATATTTTTTAGTTGTAGATGGACACAATATCTTTATTTTTATGTGGTACTGAGGATCGAACCCAGTGCTTTACACATGCAAGGCAAGCGCCCTACCATTGAGCCAGAACCCCAGCCCAGCATATAAGGTTTTTAACAGCAATATAGAGTTCTAGCTCTGAACACTACAGAAAATTACAAGAACAAATCAGTTTCAGAAAGATCATTTTCAAGTAATATAAACTTTAAGATTACTTTAATATCACCATTTTTACCAACAGTCTGGACCAATGAGACAAAGCATGACAGAGTCAAGGGCTGAAATATCCAGCTACACTTTGGTCAACCATTCTATTTTTTAAATTCTATAGATTATATAGAAAAATATTTCCATTGTGAACAAATTTAAAAATGTGCAATTATGCACAAGAAAAAATATCTTTCACTATTCTCCCTAATGTTCGGAGACCTTTCACTATAAGCTCACATTCATGTGTATAAATGCATATTGTCTAATTTTTCTACAAATAGGATTATTTAATATACATTGCCCTATTATTTTTCAATCAGTTTTATTGACATATAAATCATATAATACACAATTTGCCCATTTATAATGGAGTATATTAATGGTTTTTATATATTTAGAGATATATGCAACCATCTCCAGAGTGAACTTTAGAATATGTTCATAATCTCAAAAGAAGCCCTGTACTCTTCAGCTATTATACACAAATCTTCCCAGTTTCCCTAACCCTAAGCAAACAGTAGTCTATTTTGTGTTTCTATAGATTTTTCTATTCTAAATATTTTATACAAATGGAACCATAGAAATTGTGGACTTTTGTGACTAGACTCTTATAATTAGCATAGTGTTTTCAGGATGAATCATGCTTCACTTTTAAAATATAGCTGAATCACATTCCATTGCATAGATAAATATACTGCATTTACCCCATTGCTTTTTTTCACTTAATGTCTTATATTCTTCCATTCAATACCTATATACCTATTTCACTCTTTTTAGTGAGTACATAGTATTGCATAGTTGTGGTGCAACATAATGCATATAATCATCTCCCTACTGATGGATAGTTGATCTATTTCCAATATTTCTCCATTGTAACAATAATTTGTAATATATGTATATGTATTTGTATATAGAGGTGTCGAGAAAAAGAGGCTATCTCTGTTGGTAAAATAGGTCCATGCTTCTAGAACAATGGTATAAGAATACAGTCTGTCCTCCCAGTGCTCTATGGGTTCCTCATCTATGAGTTTACCCTCAGGTGAAAAATGTGGTTAATCATACAAAGATTGCATCTTTACTGAACATTTTTTTCTTAAACAATACAGTATAACAACTAGTTACACAGCATTTACATGATATTAGGCTTAATAAGTAATTTAGAAATAATTTAACTTATTCAACAGGACATGCCTAGGCCATATGCTAATACTAAGCCATTTTATGTAAGGAACCTGAGTATTCATTCATTTTGGTATCTGTGGGGAACCCTGGAACCAATCTCCTATGGCTACTAAAGGAAGATTATCACTTTCCTGAATCTTCAGTAATGCCCAGGAACTTGCTAGAATGCAAATTCCTGGGCTTCACTTCCTGGAGTTTTTGATTCAGAAACTCTGGGTTGGGGCTCAGCACTGGGTGTTTCAAAAAATCCTCTTTGTGATTCTGAGATGTACTGAAATTTAAGAATAACTGCTGTAAAACTCACTGTAGTACAGCAGCTCTCATTATTTGATTTAAATTTTTAAACTTAGCATGACCACAATAATTGGCTTGAACACAGGATTATGGTCATACACAGGGCATAGGTATAGTGGAAAGTAAGGGTGTCTCTTTTTCTATTTTTTAATTTTTAAAAAATATTTATTTATTTTAGTTGTAGTGGACACAATATGTTCATTTTATTTTTTTACGTGGTGCTGAGGATCAAACCCAGTGCCTCTCGTGCACTAGGCAAGCACTCTACCACTGAGACACAACCCCAGCCCTATTTTTTAATTTTTATTTAACAAAAGCACATTAGTATAGCAAAACACTTCTTCCTTTTATGCTTTTCCTATCGGCTTGGCGCCTTACTCTCTCTTCCTATAACCTTAAAAACCAACAACTATACAATTTATACAGCCTTAGAAATGCCAGTCGATGGAAAACTTTTCCTACCTGACTCTAACATTTAGGTTGATGATTCTCAAAGGACAATAAACCTTAGAACCAAGCTCCCATTAGAAATTGTGATATTGGAAAATTATGCTATATGCATGTACAAATATGTCACAATGAAACCCACTATTCTGTACAACTGTTATGCACCATTAAAGAAGAAACCGGGATATTGGAAAAATGGGATTTCACTAGATTCACAGACTAGAACTAGAAGAGAGTATAGAAATATCCTAGTCAAGAGTCACATTTTGGAGACAAGAAACATGAAGCCCTTAGAAATTGCACTAAACACAACAAGTATAAGCAATACAGCAAGTATAATCTGTCTCTCATTATACTATATATTTATAATAATGGTTTATTACAATGGTTTTTTATTATAATGGTTTTTAAACACAGATGTGCATGAAATCTACCTGGGGAGATTTCATTTAAAGATAAATTTCAAAAGATATATTTTCCTTACCTGCTAAACAGAGAAGACTTATATAATTTAATTATATTTAGAACACATTTATGGATATCCAGTATTAGATTGTCCTTTAATTCAGCAATGCTCACAGAAGTCAGTGAATGTTCACAAAGGTCAGAAGTACTCCAAATGCTAATTCCTATGTTAAATAGCTCCAGATTCCTGGAGTTTGTATTCTTTTGGCTTTCTGTCCCCTACCTTCATGTTAGTTATTACTTCTTCAATCTATAAGTGGATTTGCATCTAGCAGGCTTCATTACAACTCCCACACCTACTATTGTCAATAGGAGTTCATACAACAAATAAATATGATCTTTAGAACTATAGCAAAGATGTTAGTAGAATAGGTTGTGAATGAGAAACTAGAAAATTTAGTGTAGGACCTTGTCATATTTATTTAGGCTGCTATGTAATAGAGAGTCAATGTTGTCAAATATTTAACAAAGTGATATGCTAGCAAGATGTCCTTTACATATACAAATGAAAAAAACATGAATTCTGGGAATTATTATTTTTTAATATGAAAATAATATATTCCTCCATCAAGATGTCTCCCATGTAATCATTATTTTTAATAGGATTTTTTAAACCTTTATTTTATTTATTTATGTATTTTGTATGTGGTGCTGAGGATCGAACCCAGTGCCTCACATGTGTGAGGCAAGCACTCTACCACTGAGCCACAACCCCAGCCCCCGCATGTAATCATTATAACAAAGGACTTTAGTCATAAGTTCTTCCTGAGTCAATTTGAACCTGATCTCATATACTTATGAATCTTCTTAATTTGCTACATAGATAAACTCAATCTATTTTTCACTGGTATGATTATCTAGTCCTAATATTTATCCCTTAAGCTGGTCTGAAAGTCGCAATGTGGCACAAACAAACCCCACCTAATTTTACCAAGAGAGCTTTAAAAAACAGATGCAGGGATCCCACTACTAAACATAGAGGTAAATGCTAATAAGAAAGCTATTTTACAGAAATCAGGTGACATTAGATATCTTAACTACAGCTCAAGGGAACACAGGTGCTATTAAAATAAACTAAATGTGGTGCATGTTTCTAACAACTTGGCTAATATTTTTAAAGCTTTAATGGCCTCCATTCACAAATCTGTGGCATGCTGGATCCCATCTTAAATTTTAATGACTTATTGTCTTCATGGTTTTCAGAGACTGACTGAAATACGAATTGCTTTTGTGCTAATTTTTTACAAAAAAAGTAATGCTTTGCTGTCATGTTTATTGTTGGCCTAGCATGATCCCTGCCCTATGCATGCCTTGTCTAGTCACTGGCCAAATGCCACCATGGACCTCTGGACTGCCCTGATGCTAAATACCCTTAACTATCCATGCCCCACCTGATAGAGAACAAGGACTTCGGGTCACTTCCCCACAACTTGACCCTCTCTCAGCAGGAAGCAGTTTGGAGATGTCTTTGCCCATTTTTCCATAGAAATGGAATGTAGAAATTGACAGTTGGGGAAATACAACAGTGGTCTACTTTATATTTTGAATATAGCCCTTGCTGCTCTGCCACTGTGACTTATTTTTTAAAGGACATGTTTCTTCCTCTTCTCTCCCTCCTTCTCCCTAATCTCTCCCCCTTTCTAATCTCAGGAAACAGAATTACCATTCTTCCCCACCCTAGGCAGAGTTATCTGTCCTTTAGCACACACCTACCACAGGACCAAAGTAATTCAGACTTTGGGGGTGGCACCAGAAGATCTCAAAAATGACTATCTCCCAAATTAACATACGAACTACAACTCCAAGAGAGAACATATGGAATGTAGCCTTTGAATCACCTCTTTAAAAACCTCCTGTTCCTCCTGATGGGCACAATCACAGCCTCTGGGACAGTAGTTCCCTGTGTTTCTCATTTGCTAGCAAAGCAATAAAGTTTCTTTTTTTCTTTTTTCTCACACAAGAAAAGATTTCTCCCCTGGCTGTTAGGTGCAGTTGCACATGCCTATAATCCCAAAGACTCAGGAAGCTGAGGCAGGAAGATCACAAGTTAGAGACCAGCCTTAGGAACCTAGCAAGGCCATAGCAAGACCCTGTCTTAAAATTTTTTAAAGAAATTAAAAATGGCTAGAGATGTAGCTCAGCAGTAGAGTACACCTGGGTCCAATCCCCAGTACCAAAAAAAAAAAATCTCCCCTAGTGGGTATTTCTTTTTGTTGTTCTAAGTAATAAGCTTTTTTTAGTACAGTTTTATTTTAAGAACAGAAAATAGAGATTTACCATACACCTTCCATCTCAGTCCCTTCATACTCACCACCTCCCCTACTATTGACATTCCACACCACAAAATTCCGGGAAGGTTTAAAAGGTGTGTAAATACTACCAAAGGGACAATTTAGGTTACCTGTAACACCACAGAACTGTGGGTATTGCTGGTAAAGATGCGTGTGGTTCCTGCCTTGGAAGACTGTAAATGGGAAGAGAGGCCCATTTCGCTGCTTCCAAGGGATAATTTCATGTGTTGGTCTTCCTCTTCCACAAGAGATCTGAAATGTTTTTAAAATCAGAAAAAGGAAAATTAAAATGTGTATAATTCACAATAATGAAATTACTTAGAAAAAATGTCACTATTGCCAATAATCTTAACTATGGAATATGCTGAAGTGTGTTTCATTGTATTTAAGGCTCATATCACTCTGTATCATACAAGAAATATATATATATATATTTATAAAATGCTTTCTAAGTCAGAAAATATATAAGAACTGAGAATTCAACCTCAAAAATCATTTGAAACTATAGTCACATGTGATTTTTATTGCCATAGTATTTGCTTTTGATATTTTTCTGTTAAGACAGTAATGCCATGACTTTGTATTATTCACAGTTAAGTTTAATTTGAAATATTTAATGTTAGAAATTAGAAATTTTAGACAAATAAAACTAATAGGTATCATTCATTGAACACAGTCACTATGTGTCAGTTCTTTGCCAAAAATTTTACAAATATGAGCTCATTTAATCCTTAAAACAATCCAAAAGGTATTATCTCCTTTTTATTAATGATAGGGATAGCAAGTAAAAGTAGGGTTAAAAATAACTGACCTAGGATTACAATGTTATTAAAATGATCAGGTCAGGATTTGAATCTAGGTTCAGTCTGATTCCAAACTCCAAAGCCCCCATGAACATGTCAAAGATTAACTATGTTATATTAATGCATGACTTCCTCTTCTGATATTAGTAGCTCTAATCAACACCAACTGAACAAAATTTTACACATGAAATAATATCTTTTTCTAGCAGTATCTCTCAGTTTGGGACTATTGGGCTGCTAATCTAGTAGCATATCCATCTCTTCAAAGAAATGAATAACAAAATAACACAAGATAATTACATATGTATTATAACAATAACTTTTTCAGAGACCATAAGAAAAGGTTGGAGAAACTACAGCAGTTCACTTAGTTGCCCAGAAAATATGACAATATATTTGAAAATTAAAGGGCCCCATGTAGGTTACAGTAAAAATTGGCCAACCTGAAATGAACTTTTATTATTCTTTAGAAGAAGCCTTGTGTTTCCTTAGGTTATAGATGGATAAAACTGTTTCTGGACCACCTGGCTTAGAGCACAGAGTCCATAGCTCTGAATAGGCTTGTGCATTCATGATATAGGCCGCAAAAATTGACATTTGAGGAAAAGGAGAATGGATTTAACTGTGCTTCACTTTTTCCTATTTATCTATAATTTCCTAAATTTTCAATTATTTGCTTTTCTGATTGGACTATCAAAAATCATACAGATTGTACATTTTCTAAAATACCTATAAATTGAGTTAATCAGTTTTAACAAGAAAAGAGTTTTAAGATTATACCATATTTTATATAAAAATCCTGCTTTTTGAATTCTGACACTAAGCAAATGGTTTTAAATCCTACAATAATTAGCATAAATTTCTGGCCTTAAGGGTGACATCAATTCTTCTAAATGATATTAGAACCATAGTATAACCAAAAATGAATAAATAATATATAACCATGTTTTATTCAACATTCATGAATATTTAATAGAAAATAATTTAAATAAGATTTTAATAAGCATAAAAGAAAATGGATATAGTCTTCCACCAGAGATACAGAAATAGGTTTAAAAATTAAATTTTATATATATATATATATATATATATATATATATATATATATATATATGTAGTATATGTTACACATATCTTCACATATACTTCTCAATGGCTTTTGTGGACAGACACTTAAAATTACAGAATCAATTGGAAAAGTCAAAAAATAAATTGATGGTAAGTAGTATCTCTAATCAGAAGATTTCTATTCATTGGAAATTATTTTAATAGGATATTCAAGCACTCTTTTATTAGTATCTGTATTCTCTACCCAGAGCCTGAAATGAGATGCTTAATATATGTCCTCTAAATGAATATATAATCTCATTTCTGTGGATAATTCCAAAGACATTTCTTTATCATACAGTGCTTAAATGACTATCAATTATCATTTTTATAAAACTGCAGATGTAAAAGGGACAGGAGTAAAGTTGAAACAACATTGCCCTTATGACATATCCTGGAAATTGCTTTTTTGAATAAACTACAGATAACAACTTGTTTACTTGTCATTTGTCTCTTGCTCTTAAAATTGAAAAGCAGAATGTGAAAATGCAGCCCTTTCTTGGCAATATAATGTAGCTGGCTTTCTAATTAATTAGTTCAAAAGCTGAAGAAGCCTTCAGTAAATTCATCTTCTTTATGACTTTTTGTCAGTATCTTTTGACTTTTTAACATTCAAAACACTCCCTATTATTTCTGCATCAGTAACAGTACATGACATGTCAACCTTCTTAGCAGATTCAATATTCCCTTCCATCTCATTTTCATTAAGTTTACTGCCTAGATGTGAAGAGCATTGTTCTTCAACATTGCAAGGAGGCGACACCTCTCTGCAACCCCAGGTCACAATGACATCAAAATATGCTTAAAGGAATGATTATCTGGGTAATTCCATGAACAAAAAAAATCTTATTTTTCTTTCAATTCATACGATTGAAAACAATATACATGCCAGTGGTTTTCACTGAAGGAGAGAGGAGTAAAGACATTTTGCTGCCCACCCCCACATAAATTCAGCTATGTCTAGAGGCATTTTTCATTATAGCAACTGGGACAGGGGCACACAATTACTGTCATCTCTTTGGATGCTACTAAACATCTTATAACACACAGGAAAGTTCTGTACATCAAAGATATTCTCAGGAAAAAATATCAAGTGTGCTAAGGTTGAGAAATCTTGATATAGAGAGACAGAGTGCCTTTTGAAATGTTTCTCACTCAATTTCATGTTTTAAACAATTCCCCAGTCCTCTGGTTGATTCCATGGAGTGTTGTTAGCAGTACAAAAACACAGTATGATTATTAATTACCACTAACTCTTCCATGGCTACCAGAGTACTTCTGCTGTCCTCACATCCATCAATTTAAAGATCAAGTGTTGACAGTAGATAAGCAGATAATGGCTTATAAGTTTATAAGACAATTGTGTAGCAAAGCTTTCATTTTATATAAGCTCATTTAAAAACAATGATTTATTAATTCTGCTTAAAACAATTATTTATTTGGATTCAATATGAAGTTTATAATGTAGAGAATCCTGTCCCGATAGTCCCATTTCATCAACACTACAAAATTATTTAGGGGAAAGACTATGTTCATCAATTTTTTTTTCTAAAAATTAATTCTCTCTTTATTTCTACAATATTAAAGTCTCCATATGTCTGCAAAGACACTATTAGCCATTGGACACATGCTATTTTCAAAACAATGACCAATCACAGAGCACAAAGGTAGTCTTTCAAACAAGTGTGCATGCATCAGTCAACTATGCTTACATTTTTGAGGAGCATTAGGTTAGAGATAGAGGCTCCACCTAATCATTTTGCTGAAAAAAAATTGCAAACATGGTCAAACTGAACATACACAGAATATGGCATTTCTTTGCACTGTTGTTTGAAGACGAAGGGGGAAAATGTCTTAAGCAACTGTCATATGCTATCTAAACAATGCCAACATTGTAATCTTGCCTTAGAATTTTCATACTTTAACAATTACCCCAAAAGAAGTATATGTAAATGATATGAGCACACAATTCACAAACATGAGGTATAAATGGTTAATAAAAAATGGTTCAACTTCATCAGCATTCCAGAATATGCAAATTAAAATAAAGATTCCATCTTCAAACCTCTAAAATTATCAGAATAGAGCAGAAGACATTCTCTCAAATTTCTAGTACATACATATATTAAGCCCCTACTGTCTACATGGAATGTTCATCCAAATGTATACCTGAGAACAAAACTTTTAAATCACCTAATGAACAAATCTTGTGTTTTTTTTATTTTTATAGCAAACATCACAACATTAAAGGATTGTATACTGCATCCATGTCCTTGTAGATGGGCCACAGCAAGAGTGCTCTGTCAATCTGGTTCAAATATATTTTCTACAAAGAATTGTTATGTGGAAGGTTAATTTGTTAGAGATTCTATAAAGAATGGTACATTCTTCCCAGCACTTAGGGAGGCTGAGACAGGAGAATTGTGAGTTCAAAGCCAGCCTCAGCAACCGTGAGGTGCTAAGCAACTCAGTGAGACCCTGTCTCTACATAAAACACAAAATAGGGCTGGGGATGTGGCTCAGTGGTCGAGTATCCCTGAGTTCAATCCCCAGTACCAAAAAAAAAAAAAGAATGGTACATTCTTATAATTTACTATAGCAAATTAACTTGTCACATGGGGAAGGGAAGAGCACCTCTTAATTGTATTTGAGTCGAAGGCCCCAATAATCTCCCAATGCCAAAACCAAAATTTTCCCAAATCCACTGTAACCAGTACTTGGGTACTTAAAAACTGAGGAGTTGTCCTGGTAAAATATAAAATGCACATCTCGTTTTCTTTGGTCCTATCACTGCAAACACCAATTCATATTATACAGAAAGGCAGGTCAGGTCAAATTTCATTGGGAAAAAAAGGGAACTAAATTTTAGTGCTTCTTGAAATTATTAGTTTCAAAAATACAAGGAAACACATAACTTTTCTTAGTAGAGGCTATGTGTGCCAACTCATGCTTTGGCACATTAGCTTCTAGCTCACACCAAATAAATGAATCAGAGAAAAGTAAAAATGCAAAAGTATATAAACAACATCTTTATCTTTTCTCTATTTAGTTACCAATTGGTTTCACAGTGCTTTCTTTTGCTTGCCACCATTTCCTTACAAAGGTTAAGTCTAATAATGTATTCTAATAACACAATTTCACTGTAACAAAAGAATAAGGTCTCTTGAGTTAGTGTCTAAAGTATTGTACAAATATTTTAAGCTCCCAGGTTAATATAATTATCATACCTGAAAGTTACTACCAGTGGTTTGGTATACAAAAAAAGGAAGAATAACAAAACAAAACAAAAACAAGAAAGTCAGGTATGGTTTAACAATACTACAAAACAGGTGGGTTAATCAATGCACTCGCTCATGCTTTCCACCACCCATCCCCCAAGAAAATAAAATACATATTTCTCACACTCACAATTTAAAAAGAAAATCAAGAAAAAGGTTTTCTTCAAAGAAGTACTCCCCTTCCATTTGTTTTTCTGCTCTGAAACAGAGAACTGTCTGCTAGCAGCAGCATTTGCTAAATGAAACATTTCTTGAGATAAAGTTGCATGGCAGGTGGAGAAGAAATTTTGCCACCTGTTCACATACTCATTTGAATGTGAGTGCTAAATCTGTCAAGGTATTTCCTTCCACCCTTGAGAAATGAATTAAAAACTTAAGAAAGTAGAAATCATTTCCACTGGTTTTCAGATAGATTCCAACTATGCATATTGCATTGAATTCTAAAGATATTAATGGCTTTTCTACTGTCCTTCATCACCCCTCCCAAACAAAACTTGTTGTTAGATTACATGAGTTTGTGCAAAACCACACACATGCACGCACACACGCATACACACACTCAACTTCTGTTATGAAACATTAGGGGAATATTTGAAATAAAAATCAGACACAGAATTTCCAATTCCCAAAATGAGTTAACATCTATAAAATAAGCTTGTCATGTTCATTGGAAAAAAAAATTTTAAATTTTTGAGCATTGGAAGATTTGTTCTCCAATTAAATTGATATCTATGGTATCATTATATGAAGAAATTACAAATAGCATATGAACCTCTCTTAAGAAGGCATAAATTAATTGCTGCTTAAGATACTATACAGACGTATCTACTTGAGGTGTTTGCCTAAAAGGATTCCAGAAAGACAAAGCTTTAGTTGGTTATTTGTATTTTGTAATGGCATAAATATAAGTACATTATAGTCTGTCTGAAATTATTTCATTAATGGAAACCTTTAGCATAGATGATTATTTTATAAAATAGCTGCTATCTTCCCAAAGCTTTCTTTTCTACTGTAGCAATACCAGAGCCCACAAAAGATCAAGGTGATAAGATTATGCTATGAAGTGATTTTTCAAAGTAGCTATTGCACACACTTCTTATATATCTGTCAAATTTAAAATTGAATCACATTAATAAATAGCTGATGTCCATTTTAACATAAGAATAAGATCATTTACCCAGCACCTGCTATGTACCAGGCATTGTGCCAAGCACGTTCTAGTATGCTACTCAATCCTCATGACAACCCCATTCCAAAGACAAGGAACTGAAGCTCAGAGAATTTAAGTCCTCACTATGAGTCTGATTTTGAACCCACTTCTGAACCCAGAACCCACATTTTCCCAATGCACAAAACATAAAAATTAAAAATAGCAGAAAGTAGAAACTATAAAGCAATTCCTGTTTCAATGCTTAATTTATAAATAGAAGGAGGATATCTGAGAGATTCATTCTGTTAGAGGCAAGTGATTTTCTAGTTCAATTAATTCAGTCTACAATCACCTGCTTTGTGTGTCAGGGAGGGGGATAGAGGATTGTTAATAGTTATGGGATACAATTCAGTAGGGTAATCGTGATTAACAAGAATAAACTGAGGGGCTGGGATTGTAGCTCAGCGGTAGAGCGCTTGCCTCGCATGCGTGAGGCCCTGGGTTCGATCCTCCGCACCACATACAAAGCAATAAAATAAAGACATTGTATGCATCAACAACTAAAAAAAAATATATTAAAAAAAAAGAATAAACTGAGTGTTTTGAAGTAGCTAGTAGAGAACGTTTGGAATGTTCCTAACACAAAGAAATGATAAATATCTGAGGTGGTAGAGACGTCAATTACTCAAATGTAATCATTACACTGTATCACATAAATATGTGCAATTACTATATCTCATTTTTAAATGAAAGTATATTTTAGGCTGGGCACAATAGAACACGCCTGTAATCCCAGCCACTTGGGAGGCTGAGGCAGGATTGCTTGAGTCCAGGAGTTCAAGATCAGTTAGGCAACACAGCGAGACCCTGCTTCAAACAATAAAAAGTAAAAATATATTTTAAAAATAAAAATTATTAAAATTATCCACTTTTACTACTCTATTTCCATAAAAATAATGCCAATGCTAAAAATTTCTACCAACGCATATGGAGTGAGGAGATAGCATGTCCTGAAATACAACTCAGATCAAATTTAGGGAGAATTTTACATTACTGATATCAACATTTAAAAGAACAGATTCTGAATTCCAATGCCAACCATCACAATCATATAAATAGCACTATGACACAGATGAGGGAATTGGGCTAGACAAATGGAATGACAAATGATACTCCATTAGATAACTATAACAGGATGAAAGTTAATTATCCAAACCAGAAAGCATTTGCACTGAATATCTCAATCCTATCCTTGAGAAACTTTAAAATTAATGTTTGTTCCCTCTACTTACCATCTTCAAGACTATAGTCTCCTTTTTATCTTTTAAAATCCAGATTAGAATTAAACTATATAAAGTCTCACATATCTTGAGCAAATAATTCTTTTATTTAGGAAGTCTCATGTATATACTATTTTTTCACTATTCACATTTCTTGTAATATTCTGGTGAAAACAAGACAGGTAGATGGGCAGATGGGTAGATTCGTGAGTGGATAGATGGATGGCAGACAGGGAGATAGCTAGCTAGGTAGATAGATAAGATATTTGTAAGAATTCACTCTATTTCCTTAAGTAGAAATAAAGAGTAAGAAAAAGAATGAACTACTGAATATTGATTCCATATCTACTATGCAAAAAACAATCTTAAAGTTTTCCTTGCCCTTAAGAAGCCATGTAAGATGAGGAAGTGTATATGCAATAGTGTTTTGTTTTAAAAATACTGGCTGTTATATTAAAAAACACATGATTGATTTAATACTGAAATTTTTCTACATTCGTTGAAATTAGAGATGCCTCTAAGTGGGAAGATGGTGATATGATGTGGGTTGGAAGAAAGCATGCATTTCCATTGCTGTTAACAGTCCCTCTCTCAATGCACAGAGGAAATAGTTACAATCCCCTGGCTGCACATAAATCCTCTACCCTACTGCTAACAGCATGCCTGCCCATTGAGAAGTCTGGCTATACCTGCAGCAATGAGCTTGCCTTCTTGTTCAATACCAGAATGAAGAAACTGGAACTGGCATTTCAGTCCCTCCAACACCCAGTCCAACTTTTTCCAAAGGAACTTTGCTTCCAAATGATTATTAACCAAGGTGTCATTTTATTCCTATTATCTGTAGCTTACCAACTCTGAAATGTCACTATTGTGTTATAGTGCGCAGTGGCTCACGCTTGTAATCCCAGCACTTAGGGAGGCTGAGACAGGAGGATCGCGAGTTCAAAGCCAGCCTCAGCAATGGCGAGGCACTAAGCAACTCAGTGAGACCCTGTCTCCACATAAAACACAAAATAGGGCTGGGGATGTGGCTCAGTGGTCGAGTGCCCCTGAGTTCAGTCCCTGGTGCCAAAAAAAAAAGAAACTGGAACTGGCATTTCAGTCCCTCCAACACCCAGTCCAACTTTTTCCAAAGGAACTTTGCTTCCAAATGATTATTAACCAAGGTGTCATTTTATTCCTATTATCTGTAGCTTACCAACTCTGAAATGTCACTATTGTGTTATAGTGCATTTAAATCGAAAGTCATGTTATGTACATATTGGGTTTCACCTGCCTAAAATTTCCATTTATTCAATATTCAAACATCCAAGTTATCCAATTTTAAAGTTTAAAGGCAGATTCCATACACCCAAAACCAATTAGAAATCACTGGGACAAATCCATTTGGGAAAAGGAGAAGCATTAATCCAGTACATTGAAAAAGGTAGTGAAAATCCTAACCTTTTCTGAATTTCCCAGTTATATTCAACTTCCCAAAGTCAATAATTCATGACCAGGTCTTAAGAGAATGTTTATTTCTCTTTTAAAAGTAAACACACGGACAAAAACAAAAGAGTAAGTCTTACAACATAATAACCATTGCATTCCATGTTTTAATAAACATAATTAGCAGCTCTAAGAGTCCCACTGACTTTATGTATTCAAAGCCCACAATAAATATAAGAAATCTCGGCCTTGATTTTGCAATAGCTTAGAAGCATCTCTAATTATTTCAACAAAGTAGAAAAATTTCAGTATCAGATCAATCATGTTTTTAATACAACAGCCAGTATTTTTAAAACAAGAATGAATCATATAAAAAACATGGAAGATAGGCTCTCATAATTTTGGGAATCATGCTTAGGATAATTCTCTCAAGTTCATCTAACTTATGGGGCTTATGGAAGCAAATAATCTAAGTTATCATTTTTCATATTCAAAGTAGTTCTCCTTTTTGCATATCTGTCTTACCTTTAAAGGATATTTTTTCATAAAACTTTGTTATAAACTTGAAATTATCCCTCTTTACTATGCTCTCCAGAAAGAAACATATATATTACTGGCCTTAAGCTTTTTGTTAGGAAATACAAAAATCCTTATTATCATTTACAATCCACTCACCTATCCACATACAATGCTTATACTTCAACAGTATAAATGCAGTCTTTAACTCTAGAAATGGTACTGGATTTTTCTCTTAAAATGCCTTCACGGGGGCTAGGATTGTGGCTCAGTGGTAGAGCACTTGCCTTGCATGCATGAGGCACTGGGTTCAATCCTCAGCACCACATAAAAATAAATAAAATAAAGATATTTTGTCCATATACAACAAAAAAAAAAATTTAAATGCCTTCAGGACCCATCATTTTACTACACTCCTAAGAAACTATTTTAATGAAGATTACTATAATGCCCAGTTCTACATCACAAAGTAGTTTCATAATCTAGCCGCAGACAACTTTGTTAATGTGAATAACAAAAACTGTAACAAAAACTGTTCTGTAAAAACACTTTTATAAGTCTTTGACCATAGTACATTAACTCTAAGGAAGGAGTCAGTTGGGCAAATTATTTTTGTACCATGATTTTATTTGTTTACCTAAGCTATTAAAAATTCTTAATAAAATTTCTAATGTTTTCCTGGGAACCAGACTGGTGTATGGGGGTGGGAGAAAGATGTAAATTATAAATCCTTGGGGAGTTTATTTATTTGAGAGTAGGATGTTTTTTAAGGAATACGATGGGATCTGGCTTATTAGGTAGAAACAACTTCATATATATAGACCATATCATTTTTTTAGTTGTTGATGGATCTTTATTTTATTCATTTATTTATTTACATGTGGTGCTGAGGATTCAACCCAGTGCCTCATGCATGCCAAGCAAGTGCTCTACCACTGAGCTACAGCCCAACCCCTAGACCATATCATTTTGATGAGATATCACAGTATGCATCAAACATCCAATTTCTTGGTGATTTAAGTGGAAATCTCAAATAAAATATAATTGGAATATTTCAGACTATTTGTGTACGTGTTTTGAAAAAGTGATCTATGAATTGTGAAGAAATAATTAAGTACAACCTTAATTTGTCCGAGATAGAAGCATTTCTTTCCTTCCTTCAATGTAGAACTTTAAATCATTGTTGTAGGCCTAAATTATAATTTCTGACTCTCAGAGTGGAGGTGAGAAGCACACAAAGGAAGATAATAGTCACCCAGTAGGCAAGAATAGCAGGGAGTTGAGGTGTTAAAAGTTTGCCCAGCTAGTTGGAAGATGCTACTCTGAAGTCTACTGTGCTCATCTCCATGAGCTATTTCTTGAAGTAATAATCATTTTTAAATCTTCAAAATCCAAGATTTCATAGGCTTAAGATACTCCACAGAGGAATGAATTTGACTACATATTTTTAATGGCCACTCCTGGAAGCTTCGTCAGCCAAAAGAAATTTCAGGAATCTCAAATGTATCCTGATATCATACATTCAAGAGAGCCATAGATAGAATATTTTGGATTCCTTTTTAAAAAAAATATTTTTAGTTGTAGATGGACACAATACTTTCATTTAATTTATTTATTTTTATGTGGTGCAGAGGATTGAACCCAGTGCCTCATGCATGCGAAGCAAGTGTTCCACCACTGAACTACAACCCCAGCCCAAATGTTTGGGATTCTAAAAGACAATTGCAATCATCAAAATATGTGTCATCTTTGACCACTGCTTCTTCCCCATCTCTAATGTCTAATCAACTATTTTACTGGGGATTGAACTCAGGGGCACTTAACCACTGAGCCACATCCCCAACGCCCCCCTCCTTTTGTATTTTATTTAGAAACGGTCTCACTGAGCTCAGGGCCTCGTTGAGTTGCTAAGGCTGGCTTTGAACTTATGATCCTCCTGCCTCAGTCTCTCGAACCACTGGGATTACAGGCATATGCCACCACACCCAGCTTCAACTTTTAAGTACTACATCTCTCTAGAATGTTTTATCCTTCACCTCCTCTCACTCCCACTGCATCTACCACAGTTCTAGTCTCTACTAATACTTACTTTGATTTGCTTATGATCACAAATTTCATACACATTATGGCATAGCTTTATATATTATGATTATATTTACAGCTTTGACTATAAAATGACTATAAATCATTCCCTTGCTCAAAAGTATGCAATGACTCACTACTTTCTAAACAACAACCCAAATCCTACACTCTTGGATTCAAGGTTTCTTGGCCAAACTCTCTTTGACTAATTTAACATTCCAACAAAGTATTCTAAATGAATATGTATTTACTGATTAGAGAATAATCAAAAATTCAAGTTAATATATCAAGATAATTTTTTCTTTAGAGTATATTGCTTTTACATATTCTCAGCTATGACTTTTTGTCTATTGCTAACCAACTAATGTGGAAAAGCCATTTTATTTAAATATTTTTAATAGAATGAAAATTCATTTCAAGTAAATCTAATATCTGCTAATCTTTTATAATTGGATTGAAGCACTTTAAGTATAAAAATTTCAAACATAAGTAAGTGTGGATGATTTTTTGAGTACTAATTTTAAATATATTTCTCCTAAACCCTAGCTGTCTATTTTTCGCCTAGTCAGCCTTCTTTTTATCAAACTTCACACACAAAACACATTATCCTTTATGTTTTCAAACTTCATACACAAAACACATTTATCCTTTATTTAGTTTCAAGATATAAATTTGTGTCAAACAGTTTTCCCTGATACAATAAAAGATATGTGAAAATATCTCAAATAACCCCTAACTTTAAGAGTAGCTGCAATCTTACAACAGATTTTAACCTTATTTTCTTTATCAAATTACAATTTGGTGCACCACAATTAAAGTATTTTGGTGAATGGTAAACTGCTTCCAATGAAACTACTTCCACTCTGTGCCTGCATCAGAGTATTTATCAGCAACAATAAACCGAATCTGGATTTTGTATCCATTTTTTCACAGGAGAGATACCCATAAGTTACTCCCTAACAAGTCTGTGATACATTACTACTTATATCAAATGAAGAAATCCAACACTATTAAGTGAATAGATATAAACAGTGCTACAGACTTAAAAACTAGCCTCTCTAAATTCACTCATACATTCAACATTCGTTCAGCAGCTGCTACATGCCAGGCATTGCACTAAAAAACAAAAAAAAAACAGCAGTCAGGATACTTGCTTGCTAAGAGATAATCATCAAAGAAATAGTTAATTCCCAAAGGATTAAATGATATAAATTATAATAAGAT
>PVHX01027334.1:0-19541 GCA_004024805.1 Geosciurus inauris | reverse complement strand
ATATATTCAATGAAGATTTAGGGTTATATGTTTCCCAGTGTTCATGAGGAAAGTCCTGGACAGTGAAGTTTTCTTTATGCACCTTCAATAAAATTAAAATATATTCAAGATGCTACTATAAGCTGACATATGCCAATTACATACAACTTTTCATATCCATTTAGATGCACACATCTTAAACACTTAAATAAGCCAGGGGAAGGTACTTGTTTATATCTCTTTTAATTTTTCATTTATTATAAACCCAGTGCATTATTTGCCTTTCACAAATCAATTTACAATATGCTTTTGTAGGAGCAGCCTAGGCAATGGTAACTATGCTGAGACATTTTCTTCTTATGTAAGTAACAATTTGTAACAGAAAAGAATTTGGAAATATAACTGTCCTCAATGGCATAATTGATGATTCATGGACTGGGGTGAAACAAACTTTATTATCATGAGCATAGCTTTCTAGGCAATATTATGTTGTCAACATCACAGATAGCTGGAAAAAATAACAGCATGGAGAAGTGTGAAATTTTGTGTGGCCATGCCTGGAAGTTGTACTCATTTAATTTTGATGTTTTTGTTCTCATATTTACTTGCATATACCTTAATTACACAGTCACAGCTAAATACAAGAAAATTGTATAAATACAAATATGTAATATGCCCAGTTTGAAAGAGATACCTAAAATTTTCTGAACCATTAATTAATAAAATATTTTTAAAATAATCATCTATAGCATACATTGATATAATAAATGTTGCTATACATTAGTAGTAGAAACTTTTTGTTATCCATTCATATTTAACAGTACTTGTTTATTGAACACATCATAGAGTAATCTCACACTATATAATTATGGATAGTAAATACACATGAATACTATGCAAGAATCACAAGTCATACTTGTATTTAATTTCTTAGGCAAGTTGAATCTATATAAACGTTGTTTAGAAGTGAGGAAGTAGAGTGTATGTTGGATTGTCAGAAGGGTATAAAAGTAGTAATGTCTTCAAATAGGCTGACTTCAAATATGTAAGATCTTTAGGAGCTGAACTGGACAGACCCAGTCCAAGAACACACCATATCCATGTATTTTCATAGGTAATAAAATAAAAATATTTCTTCAAAGGCTCATCTGCATTACCAACACTCTTATTTTACAACAATTTATTGCATACACATTAATTCTCTATATCTATGTTTATTACTATATTTATACCATAAAATGTGATTTGTAGATGACCCTAAATTTATAGACTGTGATTTTTTTTTTAGTTTATGCAAGGTGAAAAACAACATATATACATTGTGTCTCATACTTTTCACACATTAGATATGAGAATGTAATTCACGGCCCTCATAATTCCTTATTGTTCATTCTCATTCATTCATTCAACATAAATAAAAAGAAATGTTTTTTGGACTACACATAAACCTGTGTTTTGATTTTGCATATGATTTGCATATGATTTAGTTATACACATTGATTTTTAAATTCTCATATTCTTTGTTTACTTAGATTTTAAAAACATAATAATTAGTCTGACATGGTGGCCTGTAATCCCAGCACTTTAGGAAGTTAATACAGGAGAATAATGAATTCAAAAAACCAGCCTCAGTAACAGCAAGATACTAAGAAACTCGGTAAAACCCTGTCTCTACATAAAACACAAAATAGGGCTGGGGATGAGGCTCAGTGGTCAAGTACCCCTGAGTTTAATCCCTGGTACCAAAAAAAGTATAATTGCTCAAGTCACGAAGAGAAGCTTTTTATTTATTACATTGGACTTATAAACCACATAAAATTAACAACACACACATTCTATGAACAAAAACATAAAAATTCTTAATCACAGAAAAATAAATTTACATCCTTAATAACTCAAATGATAGACCCAGGCTGTAAGGCCTAATTTTCCTAGTAGATCAAATTACCTGTGTAGGCTTCATGACCTATGTAGCATGTATAACCTACAAAGCCTCTATGACCAGCATAACATTTATTACATGCACAGGATATATGAGAAGTTTCACCTTTATGATTTGAGTAGAATAAGTGACCTCTTTAGCCTCTATGTTTTTAGTAGCTACTATGATTTAAATATACTCCTTGGCTTTGTTTTCCTCTGACTTATATAGATTCTATATCTTGAATAGGCTGTGGTCTAAGTAGCTCTTATGATTTGCATATGATATGTTTCCTGAGTTACTTCTACTACATATTATTTATGGCCTGATTATTGTCTATGGCCTGTGTAACCTCTATAAGTTTTGCAAGCTTCCATGGACTAATTAGCCTAAATGAACTGCATAGCTCCTATAACCATTACTGTCTCTGCCATCAGAGAAGTCTCTATAATCCAAGTAGCCTAAATAATAGTGTTTTAAAAATGGAGGTATCACAACAATCAAACACATTCTAGAAAATGGAAGGGCAAAGCAAACTTTGACTCCTGCCAGAAGAGTATGATACCAGAACCTGGCTAGCAAATGCAGCACAGTGGACAATTTACCCTCTTATTTGTCTAACCTAAGGCTTTGCTGTTGACCTTCAATCTTATTGAAGGAGTTCAGAGTTATAATCTATGCAATTAGCTAATTTTAAAATTGGAGCAGGCAAAGGGAAAGCCAATAATCAAAATGGCTAACATTGTATTCAGTTAAGGCTATATCCTGAAAGACAATCAACAACCATTTTATTTCTCACAGTAAGAGCTATGGAATGCATAAATTCTACCTTTCATGTAGCATCTGTTATTTGTAAACCTTTAGGACATAACTATTATTTATAGCCTGCATAACCTCTATAACCCTTGCCCCCTGGAAAAGAAATTAAACATTAATACACAATTTTTTATCCTATATAGTCCACATTTATTTTTCTTCAGTTGTCCCACTAATGTTCTTTTTGACTTTACTTTTAAAATGAAGAATCTAATCAGTGATCAAATGTTGCATTAGTTTGTTGTGTCTTTTAGATTATTTTAATCTGCAATAATCCTCCATTTTCCCCCATCTTTCCTGATGGACTGTTTTGAAAGCTCTGTATCAATTTTCTCCCATGACCTTTCAGACTTTTTGAAAAACAATAAAAGTTGTTTCAGGTCAAACTACAAATGAATAAACAAACAAACAAAATATAATAACAGTAAAACCTAGAACTTAATAGGTATAGGAATTAAAAATAATGTGACTTGAGGAAAGAGGCTATATGTTGGCAGCTTTCACCTCCCTCAAACACTGTCTATTTAAATGCTAATTATATCAGCAGCTTTTATCTTCCCCAATACTGTATCTTTAATTTTAATTACACCAGGCAGCTCCTCCAACAGATGTCTTCCTGAGGCAAAACCAGGAAGAAAGGAGCTTATCACCACACCAGAGTGATAAATTAATTGAAGAAACAAATCCCAAATTCCTAAATGCTCATGAAAACTAACAGCCTATATAAACTCAGTTCCTTACTTTATTCCTATCTTCCAGGCATGCAAGTACAAAATGTAGAAGGTTTAATATCAAGCTGATGTTCTCCAAACTAAAGTTGTATCATAATTTTAAACTTATAAAGACAGAAAATTTTATTGAGGGTTTATCTCTATAACTGACCCTTTTGTCAATAAGATAAAGTTTTCTGCTACCTTTTACACTGGGGAAAACTTTAAATGTGTTTCTTTAGTAAAAGGGAGATAAATCTATTTACAGTTTAATATTGTGAAGCATGAGTTTTGCTACTTTTCCACACAAAAGGGAAATTAAAAGCCCTCTCAACCTTTCTTTAATTCAAGTTTTAAATGAAATATCATATTATGCTAACTAACATTCATGGAACTCAAAAAAACAACATATTTAAACTTTGTAAAATGATATTTATTTTGTGGGAAGCTCTACCATGCCTGAGATGAAGTCTCACCTCCAGCTTAATACATATTAAGAGTCTGATTCATTTAAAGTTATATTCAAAGGATTAATTTTGTTGTAAAGGTTACTAGGATCTTAACAAGGGAATATAATGTATGCCTCAGCCAAAATTTGAGATAGATACTACACAAGCTAGATTTGTTAATTTTATTTGGTATTTTTCTTAAACTCTATGACTGGACAGATAGACACTGAAGATAAAGTCCAAGACCTTTATTTTAAGACTGATAAGATTGGCTTTCTGAGTGTTTAAGATCAAGACTTAAACTAAAAATTAAATCAGAAGCCAAGAAAACCAGTATTTGGTTCTTGTCTGCTAAGCCAATCTGAATCCAAATAATGAGAACTTCTCTAAATGGCTTTACAAGTCTAGGCAACATAACTTCACACTCAGGGAGATTAGTGAGACCTCTGGAAAACAAAACACCAGTCAAGTGCCATAATATAGAGAGGAGTGTCATTGAAAAAGGGAACCATTTCTCATGCTTCCTGGGCAAGCTACATGGTCAGAACAAGACCTCAACCTCTCCTAGTGCAGACGGCAGTAGCAGAGATAATAAGTTGCTGTTAAGTTTTTCAAGAATGCCTCCCAGGAGACCAAAAGGTGACTCTCAACAATAGGTAAAAACAAAACTCAGTTTGACTTGCTTCATCTTAAACACCTAGCAAAACAATTATAACCAAAATACCTGGGCATTTTCAACAAGTAGTAATAATTCTTCTATGTAGATGTCAGCCCCACAGCCCTGAGGCCCCCAAATTTCTGAGGTTTTTATTTGTGAGACTTATAAATTGGCTTCTATGCTTTAATTTTCCTTACTCCTCAAACTGATAGTTAACCTCAAAACCAAGGCCTATCCATTCCAATAAGTACACCCACTTGATTATGAGAGTACCTAAATTATTCCCTTACTTATAGGGCTGAAAACAAGGACCAGTATTAATACAAAAGCAGCAAAATTAGAAACTTCAATTTACTACAAAAATGGTTAGCACAGGTTATTGTAGACATACAACAAATTACTGACTGGGTGCTGACATTATGAAATCAATTAGACTCCCTGGCATCTGCTGTCCTACAAAACCAGTCAAAAAATGCTGTTTTTATGTAAACCAACGTAAAACAGCTCCAGGAACTCAGGAGCCTTTTTAAGTCCACACATTGTGAGCCACAATATGAGTGGGGGACTATTATCTGTTTTATCTGTTCCCCTCATAAAAGTTCTTCCTCACAAAATGTGAATTAAATCCCTATGTTACATGTAAAAGCTGTATGTTGCAGCACTTTGTTAATGAGGCCATATGGCAGGACCAAAAACAAACTTATTATTTTTAAAAGTCTAGTAGCTACCTGGATTCTTGTAAGACTAAAAGAACCATGGAAGGGACCACCCCCCCATAGCATTTATGCAAAAGATGTTAAAGTATTTAAAACATTGAAACAAGTATTTTATCAGATTGTTGATAGCTGATATTGTGGGATTGGCTGGTCTCATTGCCTCTGCTTCCACAACAGCAGTGGCCTTACACCAAGAGATTCAAACTACACATTATCTTCAACAGTTTTATAAAAACTATACTGAAATTTGACCAAGTCCAGTACACATTGATCAGGAGATTCTGAGTGAAGTCCAACAATTAAAAGATTCTGTTATATGACATGGAAAAAAAGTACTTCAATGCCACTATAACATAACCAGTTTTTATATTACTAGAGTTCCATAAAATGACACTGCATTACAATGGCAAAATGTACACAATCATCTAATGGAACTTAATACTTTTCATAATACTTCTTTAGATATGTTAAAATTACAATCTCAGGTCTTGGCCACAGCTAATGCCCAGACACCTACTACACACAATAAAGAAATTTGGGACAGTTTAGCAGAAAGAATCCCTTCCCTCAACACTTTTAAGTATTTTTCTACTCACATTAACTATATTGTTAATTGTAGCCTTGTTCTTATTTTGTGTAATTTTCCAAACAGGATGAAATCAAACCACCAAAAATATATGATTCCAAAATTAATTATACTTGCTATACTCGAAAAAACCGAGCCTATAAACTCATGGTATAAACACTTCAAATTTGATTAGGACTTAGGCTTTAACAAAACATTTTTAACAGAATTTTAGTTATGTCACATGCCAAAATTATCCCCTCAAAAATTAATCTTTACATGTTGCTATAATTTTTGTTATTCTCTTTCTTTTTTTTTTCTTTCTAATTTCAGTCTTGTTGTCATTTAATAAAGTGACCAGTTCAGCTGCAATTACCTGAAAATTAATTGATGAAACAAACCCCAAATCCTAAATGCCCACAAAAACTAAGAGCCTGCATAAACTCAGTCCCTTCCTTTGTCCAGAAGCTCATTTTCCACAGGGAATGGGTCCATCACCTCCATAGAGGTAGCACTGTTCCTGAATAAAGCCTAAAATGACTTGCACAATTTGTTGTCAACTTGATCTTTCTGCTCTTACAGTACCTGTGTAGCCTCTATTATCTGCATACCCTCAATATTCTTAGTAGCAAAAATGGCCATATTATCCCCAACCACTTGTGATAGCATCCATAAGTTGAGTAAATTAAATAAACATGTTAAACCTAATGACTTGTGTAGCCTTTGGGCCTGATCAAACTGTATGGCCAGCGTAATCTCTATGACTTGCACAGTATCTATGATCTGAGTCACCTAAACATTCTTAATAGTTTCTTTGACTTCAGTGACCACTATGAAACTTTTACTCTTGCCAGAAATGTATGCTAGATACCTTTCATTCATAGTTTCTATTGTCTTCATACCCTTTTATGACCTTATTTAACAAAAATGATCTAAGTAGCCTTTATTACATGTAAAATTATATAACCAGGAAAGCCACCATAGTCTGGAATCACCATGCCTGATTAGTCTCTAAGACCTATGCAGCCTCTACAAATTTTTAGCCTATATGACCTCCATAGATTTTACTACTGAAGAGCCTTTAAGTCCCACATAACCTCTCTGAAAAAAATTCATTCTATGACCACCTTAGCCTGTATTACCTGAAAGTCCTTTGTGACCTAAGTTACTTTATGGTGTTCATAGTAAAATGATCTTAGTAGACTATATGACCTGCATAGTTTTTATAAACTGAGTAGTCACCATGCTATTAAGTAGCCATTATGACCTGGGTAACCTCTATTACTGTATAGTCTCTATGGAGAGTGCAGCTTGTAACTGAAAGCTTGTTCTTGTTTCCAATATCAATTGAATAATGAGGATAGAGTTTTAAAAATAGAAAAAAATAAAGATTATTGCTTTGCTGTCAATGTAGAAGCACAAAACCTTCCTGTCCCCAAAGCCTGTAATTCTGCCTGTCAAAAATAACAGAGGATTTTTAAAGGACCAATTCATAAAAAGGGTACAGTTCAGGTCTTCCTTTTAAGAAAATTGTGATTAACTTGGTGTTTTGAGGGATGACCATTCCTTGTATTTTCAGATAGTCATACCTGAAGTCTGAATTACTTGGTTCTTCTGGTGGGTGTGTGCTGAAATATAGACAAATTGACCTAGGATGGGGAAAAGATAATCTTTTCCTCAAAGCAAGGTTAAAAAAAGGGAGAGAGAAAAGGGGAAAAGAAAACATGTCCATTTCAAAAAAAACTCAATGGCAAATAATTAAGGACCATATTAAAATTATAGTGTGGGCCACTATAACTAAATGACTAATATAGTCTAATGACTTGCATAGTCCATATGACTGGCTTACACTTGGTGACCTGAGTAATGGCTAGAGCCTGAATATCTTAAATAAACAGTAGCTGTTATGTTCTGCATAACTTCTGCTGTCTGAGTATATTCTATAGCCTGCATAGCCACTATTGCCTGAGTAGTCTCCATGAAAACAGTAGCCTCTAAGTCCTAGGTAGCATTTATGACTTTGTAGGCTTCTGGTCTAAATAGCATAAATGACTTAATAGCTCAAAGTTATGTATAGCCTGTGTATCCTGAGCAACTGTTATAATATGAGTATTTTCCATGACCTGCATAGAATTTGTGACCCAATAATCTTTATGACCTGAATCTGGTATTACCTGCATACCCACTAAAATTTAAAAAGCCTCTAAGAAAACCCTGTATGACCAAAATAAGCTCTATGACCTGCATAGCCTGTGTGTCCTGAGTAGCCTAAATTACCTAAGCTGCCTTTATGATTTTTTTTTGGAAATGTAGCATTTATAGCCTATATAACTTTAAATTCTTAGTCTCTATCAGCTGTGTAATATTAATGACCTGCATATCCTCTATCAGCTCTTCAGCCTCTTTAAAATTCATATAATTCATAGTTTGAGTATTTTAAATTACCTGCCTAATATTCTTGGCCAAAATTTTAATTTTTACCTTGGTGATCCCTATCACCTGAGAAACCTCTATGTCTTGTGTAGCCTCTATGTCCTCAGCAGCTTTTATGACTTGAACAGCCTCTATGACCTGAGTAAACTTCATGGCATGCACATTCTCTGTGATCTCTGGAGTGTCAAAAGTCTAAGTAGCCTCTATGGCCTCAATGACTATGTATGACCTACAGACCCTGTATTACATGAGTATTCTAAATTAGCTCTGTAGCCTTTCATAACTTTGTAGTCATTATGGCATTAGTATCCTCTAATGCTGAATCATCTTTATGGCTTATATATACTCTATAACCCAAAGAGCTGAAGTAATCATAGTATTTTCTATAACCTATATAGAAACCTATTAATGACCTGCTTAGACAATGTGGCCTTAGTATCCTCTGTAGACTATATAGCCTTCTTTGGCTCAGTAGACTTTATGTTCTGCATAACCTCTATGGATTGATTTGCCTCTATGTCCTGTGTCATCTTTTTCTGAGTAGCCTAAATGAGTATATATTACCTCAGTAGGTGCTATAAAGCATCTATGGTCTGAATAGCCTATGTCCTGTACAACCTCTATGAGTTATATAACCTTTATTTTCTGAATAGCCTAAAGGAGATTAGTAACTCTTTTCTTATGTGTACAACTCTAAGGCTTGACTAATTTCTATAATCAACTGACATGCACATTTATGGCCTATCAGTCTCAATGATCTGAGTAGCTTCTATGAAATAAGCTGTCAATATATACTTTGCATTCTTTATTAAATTTTAAACCACTATCACCTACATAATCTTTGACTTAAGTAGCGTAATGAATTATCCAGCCTCTATGAGATTCAGAATCTTATGGGTTATGATCTGAAATTGCATTGCTTCTATAGCCTGTGTACCCTTTCTAAAACCTCAGTAGCTTTTATGAACAGTGTAGACTATAAAGTATAACATCTATAAACTATGAACCTCAATAGGCTCATGGCCTGTGAAGCATCAAAGCCCTGATCTATTTTCTCCATAGCCTCCATATACTGAGTAGCCTGGGTAAACTCCTTATTCTCTATGATTAATTAATGCTCTCTGACTTCTTAGCCTCTCAAGCCTGTGTAACTTATATGACATTCATAGCCTCCATGGCCTGAGTAGCTTATATGACTACACAACCACTATGATTGTGTTTATTTTATGTTATGAGTAGTCTAAATGTCCTATGTAGTCTCTATGACCTCAGAAATAACCAGCAATTTTTAATGATATGTGTAACCTGTATGACATGCTTAGCCATAATGGTCTGAGTAACATAAATGACTTTAGCAGCCCCTAAATTTCATAGCATCTCTGATCTATAAAGCCTCTACATGTTCATAATCACCCTGTATTGAGTAGCCTCTATAATGTGTGTAGCTTCTGTGACTTGACTGTATTACATTACTTTAGCATCCCCTAGGATCTGCATTGCCTTTATGACTGAAGTGGCACACATAACCTGCATAGTATCTATGATGAGAAAAACCTCTTTGGTGTGCATATGCTCTGTGATTTCTATAGGTTGTTTGTACTGAGTATCCTAAATAATATTAGCAGCAACTGTGACCTAAGTACCTCTATCTCCTGAGTTGCCAATATGACTTATTAACCACTGCACCTGTGTGGTCCCTATGAGAAAAAATTTCTATGAATTTCATAGTCTTTATTACTGAGTATCTACATGAATTGAGAAGCTCTACAACCTGTGAATTATCTAGAGCCTTATGGATCTCTATGATTTTGTATCATTTATACCTGAGTAGCATAAACAACCTTAGTAGCTTCTATGACCTAAGTAATCTCTCTGTACTGAATAATATCTATAACATGGATATCCTATGTTTCTATGTGGGCTCTAATATTTGCTATCCTATATGTCCTGAATAGTCTGTAAGACCTATGGTCTACACAGCTTTCATGGCCTGAGTAGCCTATATAGCTTTAATAAATTATATGACATGTGTAATATTTGTGACTTGTGTATCTGTAAAGATCTGCATAGACTCTGTGACATGTATAGGTTCTTTAGCCTGCAACACCTCCAAGAACTCTATAGTTTTTATGTAGTATGTATCCTTAATGAACTGAGTAATCAGTTTGTCCCACTTAGTCTGAATGTTAATGTAGCCTTTATGACCTGAATCACCTCTATTACTTGTGTACTTTAGAGATTGATTCATCAAAATCACCTTAGTAGCCTCAATGACCTGATTAGGGTGCATGACCTTAATAGTCTGAACAACTTGTGTGGCTTTTATGATGCTTGTAGACAAAATGATCTTATAACATCTGTGATATCAATAGTCTCTGGGACCTGTGTAACTTAGTGTTTGAGCAATCTCTGTGACCAACATAGATTCTATGATCTCTGAAATCTTTATTATTTGGGTTGATTAAATGATTTGTGAATGTTCATTGATATCAGTGGCATGAAAGACTTTAATAGCCCCATTACTTGCATAGTCTCTAAGACATGAGTAGAGAATGTGGCATGATCTATAAAGCCTTCATGGCATGAATATTTCTGTAGGATGTATGGTCTGTGTAGCCTATATTTCTAGCATTTCTTTTGATATGAGCCATCTCTATATTCTTAATGCTGCTATAAGTGCAAACCTCTGTGGCCTGACACCCTATATCACCTGTATATACCTTATGAACTGTGGAATATTAATGATGACAACAGCCTTTATGGTCACAGTATCCACTATGACATTATTGTCTTTATCACCAAAGTATACTCTGCTTGTCACCTTTATGACCTGCATAAATTTTATAAGCTGAGTAGCCTCTAAAATCTACATAGCTTCTATGGCTAGAGTAGTCTATTTTAAGAAGTTTTAAGGAAGGAATTTTTTGCAACTGATGAAAACAGAACTATAAAAATACAGAAGACAGAAATGACACACAACTCAACATAAATATTGGTCCCATAGAGAGCACTAGGTAAAGTCACTTTTGTTCTTTGAAGTTCTTCCAGTTGCACACAATGGGAAGGTTGGAGTAACAAATTCAGTGATTATTCCTCTATGGCATAGACATTTCAATGTTTTCCATAAAGCTTAGAATTAGCTCAATTGTTTCCAGTTTACATTGTCATTACCTCACAATGATCCCAGCATAGACATTTCAGTGTTTCCCATAAGGGTTAGAATAAGCTCAATTGTTTCCTGTTTACATTGTCATTACTTCACAATGATCCCAGCAACCACAGACTTCTGATGTTTAAGGTTGTAGCCCTCTTCCCAGTAAATATGTTTAATTCAGTGTATAATTTTTAAGAATAATAAATTGGAAAAATAATAAACATCATTTTCAAGATTGAGATATAGGAAGTCTGAATTCTATCTGGATTCTTCCTTCTGTCTTTGTCTTTTTATCTTTCATATAGGGTTTAATCTGTCATAAATATTTGTATGGTTAAAAGGGCAAAGATACATAAGTGTCTATACAAGAGACAAAGGTACAATGAGGCTCACCCAAAATAGATCCTGACAATAATATATAAATAATATCAGAGGCAGATCCTACCAGCTAACACTCATAAGAGGATGGAGCCTCATCCACCCAATTTACATTTTTTAGATGTTTCAGCTGTTGTAAGCCTGGATCTTGCTGTTCAAAAACTGACATTATCACTGACTATGGATATTCACAATCTGTCTGTGGGATGCTATCACAAACAGTGGAATATTAGCGGAATCTTAGATGCTGAGATTTTTACATGTATTTTTTCTTTTCTCAGGCTCTCTTCAGGCAAACTGTCATACTTTCCAAGCTCCTAATTAAACAGTTCACTTCATCTTCCAGTAGGTCTGAGCCTTCTCTAAAACACAACTTCAAGAATTGACCGATAATAGCTACTGTTGTCATTATGGTTTTAAAATGAATGTTATTCACTGCAATTTTTGTACCTCCACCAAATGACTTTACCCTCACTACAGTGTTAGGCTGTTATTGTTTGTTGTTATCATCATCATAATCATCATCATCATCATCATCATTGCACTAGCTCTTTTTTATACTCATGCATATTGAGCTTTTTATAAAATTTTACCTAGAAACTGGCAGCTAGTGAATAGCAGAGTCCATGGTGCTCTCTTCCAGCCAGAGTTAGCACCAATTCAGAGGCCACAGTGAGTGATATGTGTGTCAAAGACCACAGTGATTGTATTATGTGAGTGTCAGAGGTCTCAGTGAGTGTATTGAGTATCAGAAGCCCCATTGATGATATTATGTAAGTGTCAAAGGCCACACTGAAAATATTATGGTTGTGGAAGAGGCCATAATGAAGTATTATGTGGGTTTCTAATGTTCCATTGAGGATACTATTTAAGCATCAGATGCCTAAGTTACATATTATGTAAGTTTCAGAGGTCACAATATTAGTGTCATGATACTCTAAGAAATCTTAGGTTTCCAGGTAGTTCGGATTTAGAAGAGTACACTACTGTGCCTGGGCTCTGAAACACAGATTTTTTTTTCTGTTTTTCAAGTATTAATGATTAAACCAAGGATGCTCTACTGCTAGGATACATGCACAGCCACTTTAATGTTTAACTTTGAGATGGGGTCTTACTAAGTTGCAGAGTATGGCCTTCAATTTAAAACCCTCTCCTCCCAGTCTCCCAGTTTCTAAATGTGCAACACCAAGCCTGGATCCTTGACTATAGTATTAAAAAAATATGAACTCTGAGGTTTCCCCCCCATGATACTACTAGAACCCTCCTGTGAACTTGTAAATGATTACATCATAAGTCACTACAAAATGACTGAAAACTTCTATGGTGAGAAAACCTCATCAATGCAGTTACACTTTATGAGGTTTTTCAGGCACATTGGGTCAAGACATCTCTCCAGCTCACTACAAACACATGAATGAGTCCTTCTGAGATGGGGCAAATGAAACACAAAGGAGAATGATACAGTGCAGTTGACTCCATAGTTCTGACACTTCAATATGGAAAATTCAATGATGTTCAATTTTAAGTTCACTAATTTTCTAGAAAGCAAAAGTCTATGGATACTCTGAGTTTTAGAGCTGGTGTTTAAGATTGTTTTCCAGAACTGGGGATTGAACCCAAGATTTGCTCATGATTGGTGGTAAGTGTTCTAATGACTACAGCTTTTGTGAGCACAAAAAAGCCTGGAAAGAAAGCAAACTTCACAAATTATTTTAGGCTTTATTCATGAACAGGACTACACCTATGGAAATGGACCAACTTTCTCCATGAAAAATGAGCCATTGAACAAAGAAAGGGACTAGGTTTATATAGGTTTATAACCTATAGGTGGTCTGGTGAGAATGTCAGTTTTCTTAGGAGTTTGGAGTCTGTTCCATCGATCAATGAAATGGTCAGTTTTAGTGCTCAGGAATTTGAGCCCTTGAGTCAGTGGTCTTGTGCTCAAATATGGTGAGACATCTCTTCCTGTCTGCAATTAGCACCAGGAAGACATTTTTCAGGGGAGGTGAAAGCTATCAGTGCATGACTATTTTTCTTTTTTCTCTGGATACATTATTTTTATTTCCCACAACTATTATTTCAGACTCTAAAAGGAAGAAATTAATTGCATGATAAAGTCTCTGACTTCCACTTTAAAGTCCCAGTGAATGGCTTCCAAATGAAACAAATTTTCCTATTATTTCCTCTATAATTATTAAATTTTAATGAACTCTTAAAGAAATTTCAGGATATGTTTCTCAGTGTGCAAATAGGCATTGCAGTGATTGGATGACATCGGGAGAAAAAAAACTTGTTATCAAATAATTTTAAAATATTATTAGATTTAATGAAAAAGTTATGACTCCACAATACTATAATTGAAGCAAGAATTAAAAATAGACAATTTGTGTAGATAGAAAAATTGGGCCACATTTAAGAAAATGGACCAAACCAGTTTATGTCCCAAAGTTTGGAGACCGTGCAATGGGAAATTAAAATGTTAACGTCCCCAGAGCCTGGCCTATACTGCCCCTCATACAGAACAGTTAATAAAGCAACTGCTGAGCAGATTGGATACTGTTGATTAATTTGCCCTGGCAACCCCTTAAGAACAGATTACTTCACCCTGACACCTTCAGCCAACCTGTTTCACATCTTTGTTACACTCCTTGGCATCTCCTAATCACATATTTTAGGAAAGTTCTAAAGAAACTCAGTGACAATCTGTCTCAAAACAAGGGAAATGAGGAGGTACCATATTGTTAAACTGTTCATGGGTTAATCTCCAATACCTATATAAATAAAAATGAATAAATAAAAATAAATAAATAACCATTCTAGGTTAAAACAAATCTATACAATCCAGTGAAAATAATTGTGGTATATATATAAAGAAACTGGAATACATTTGTCAAAGAAATTACTGAAATTACATTTTCGGTATAGTTTTATTCACAGTATCTAATAAAAGGAAAAATGGTGAGATAAATTGGTGCACTCCTGTAATCCCAGCAGCTCAGAATACTTAGGCAAGATCACCAGTTCCAAGCCAGTCTCAACAAAAGGAAGGCACTAAGCCAATGAGTGAGAACATGTCTCTAAAACAAATACAAAGCAGAGCTGGAGATGTGGCTTAGTGGTCAAGTGTTCTTGAGTTTAACCCCTAGTACTAAAATAAAAAATGCTTTTTAGATGAAAGGTATATCAGAGCATTCCTTTCAGCTGCAGAGCATCCAACTACTCCCCTTAGAAACTACACACTTACAATTCAAACTGTTCCCTAAAAGGCAATACTCTAAGAGACTTTGGTATCTGTGGGAGCCTTGTATTACACTGTTCCAAAACTAGATAAATATGGGATTTTGAATAAGAACAAAACACACAGTAAATTCTTCAATGGGGAATCTTAACTCAGATACTGTAATAATTGAAACCAAAGTTAAAGATAAAACTAGATTCTCTGCTTCACCAATTTCTGGGTTATTGATTCAGCCCAAACAGATATTGGAAAAGGGTTAAGGCTATTAGTTAAAAATCTATTTAATACAGGTATTTAAAATACTAGACTGCTGACATTGCCTTTGACCTTCTGTGTTCTGTGTTTGACTTGCTGTGTCCGTGAGCCCTTGTGATTAAACTTGTCAGTGATTTAATTCCAGTTCAGTCTCATTTTTATTTTCCTGTCACACCTGAATGAAAGATTTTACTGGAATGTTGGAATGCTTCTACAGGTCATTTTAATAAATGTCATTATGTCATTTATGTCATGCCTCATGTGGGTTGGCTCGACGAGTTGGGGGTCCTGCAGGACAAGGGGACCAAGGAATGGGGTCCCACAAGGTGAGGTCCGGGATCACAGAGGACAAGGGTTTATGGGGTGGACATTCACGGAGTCACTCACCCAGACACCGGGGGTAGGTAAAACTACTCTGCCAGAGCAAGCAGCAGACCCATTTATTTCAGTTAGTGTAACAGTTTATATAGGGTCCTTGGACCAATCATGGCCCTGAGGTTAGGTTACAGTCAATAGGGTATTGATCCATGTAAGGTGTGAGCCAATCAGCATGGGATGAGAAAAGGAGAGACACTGAAGGCAGCCAACCAGAATGGGGTAAAGGGGAGGGGAAACATTCAAAGTAGCCAATCAGCATAGGGTAAAGGGTAAGGGAAGTATTCAACCAATCAATATAGGTCAAAGGGGAGGGGACGAATTCAAACTAACCAATTAGCATAGGGCAAAGGAAAGTGGGGGAGGCATTGAAGACAGCCAATCAGCATAGAAGATGCTGAAGGCACAGAGAAAGCTCCTATAGTCTTACATACAAAAAATCAATTGAGGACACATTACATTTTTTAAAAATTTCTCAATTTGACATACTAACCATACCACTATACTGATGGCCTGGTCATTTTACCATCTAATCTATTTTATCCTCAATTATTGTGAACAGGGAACTCTGGCTTTGGGAATGTGATCAGAGGAGTGGAAAATTAGGACTTTTTTTTTCTCAGAACTAGGTAGAGCTAAGTTGGAGTTCTGGATTTTATATTTAGTTTCTGGTTTGGAGATACTGCTTCATCTACACTTTTAAAAACTCAGGAGGGATGAGCACAATGGTGCACACCTGTAATCCCAGCATTTTAAGGGGCTGAGACTGGAGAATCGGGAGTTCAAAGCCAGCCTCATCAATGGTGAGGTGCTAAGCAACTCAATGTAACCCTGTCTCTAAATAAAACACAAAATAGGGCTGGGGGAGTGACTCAGAGGCCAATTAGCCCTGAGTCCAATCCCTGAAAAATAAAATAAATAAATAAGTAAATACATACATAAATACATAAATGCATAAACAATCAAACAAACAACAACAAAAAACTCCTCAGGAGGCATGAGCCAGCCACATAGTGAGACCCTAAGAAACACAATGTGACCCCATCCCTAAATTAAAAAAAAATAAAATAAAAAGGCCTGGGGAGATTGATCAGTGGATAAACACCCCTGGGCTGAAATCTCAGTACCAAAACTAAAACAAAGAAAAAAAACCCAACAAACAAAAAAAAACCCTCAGTAGAAATAGAAACAAAGTTCCCTAAAAATGACAGATCCTGTCATGCAGAAACACAAATGCAGTTGTGTTTCTCTCTTGATGATTATCCCAGTCTTCACCACACAATCTGTAAACATGCTAGGTTAGTGGCACATTGATGCCCACAGAAAGCTTCAAGAAAGTGATGGAAACAAAATACAGTGAAGAAACAGAATGCTCAGGTCTCAACTGCTAATTTAAGTCCCACTGGTGTAGTCAGAGGGGACTAATGTGTAAGCTGACACAAAGAAACCTACTAGTCACCAGACTCTGAAGAGGCCCATGAGGAGTACATAGCCACCATTTCCAGTTCCCACAATTGTCAGTCCCACCAACATGAAACAGCCTTCCTACCCAATTTCAAGATAACAATACAAATTTATCATTCCTTGGCTTTCAGGGTGCTTCGTATTCTCCCTATTTTTTTAGTACCTGTATAGAAAAGAAATTCATGTTCCTGATCTAGGACAGGGATCCTACAAGTGGATTTTAAAAGTGGTGGGCTAAAGACACAAAAGGAACAGAAGATTGTGGAAGCCCAACATCTTTGCAATGGCTGTGTGCAGATTGGATAGTTGTCACCTAAAAGAACAATTGGACAAGGTTTCACCACCAAACTGGACCCATTTATCCTGCTCTTTGAGTGACAGAAAATTATATATAACCCAGAAATAAATGAAGACATGATGATAGGTGCTTTGCTTCTCCATTTTTTTTTTTTTTTTGCTAAAAGACTGAGGATTGAATCTATGGGCACTCATTACAGAGCCCATCACCACTTCTATATATGTATCTCTTGATACAAGGTTTCAAATTCTCCTGTGATGGCTGTTCAAATAACTGATATTATAGGCAGAAACTATAGCCCTGGAATCTTTTTTTTTTTTTTTTTTTTTTTAGTGAGGGGGCTTGCTGTAAAATTTATAAAGTGCCTCAGGATGGAGTTATTTTAAATCTTAGTTTCCTCCTAATACTAGGTACTAGACCAGAAAAAAGGACATTTACATTTCTTACTGTATATAATGTTGAATTAGTTTGTAAATATATGCATATTTTTATAAATAAAAATATCAAACTTACTTTAAATTATATATAACTTTTTAATTCTCTGGTTATATGAGAAAACAATTTGAGCTTTAAACTCATTAGCAATTCCCTGAGACAGTAATATCCTCATAACTCCTCCAATAATGCCTCATAAGTATAATTTTAAGTTATTTTTATTCACATTAAAATTGAAAAAGAAGAGCCTAAACCAGTTAAAATAATTTAAAGCACTATATACTTAATATGATCATGGCTTAACAACAGCAATTTGCTAAGAAATATATGTGCTTTTGGAACTTTAGTTTAAATTTATTCTTTACTTGAAGTCTCAGGCACAACTCAGTTTACCCCATCCACATTCCACATTTAGAGCTATGAATTTCTTGACCTCAGTAAGGTGAGAGACCTGGATCACTGATTTTTATGTCATAGATGATGGAATACATTCCTGGAAAATATTCTCATCAAGACCAAAAAAAAAAGATATTTTTATCTTTTGAAATCTTTACACATTTATGTAAGCATTTTAAGTACCATCATAGTTAATACATACACATTTTCTAGTACTGATTTAAAATTTTTCTTTTCTGCTCTTTTCTATTACATTTTAAAATAAAATTTGTTATTTTTTAACTGTAATATTTTTTATTTCCACATACATATTGGTAGATTACGTATGTACATAATGATTGGATGTGTTTTTACATATTTATATATGCACACAATGTAACAATATAATTTGATCGGTATCATTCCTCAGCACTTTCTCTTTCCACCCCTCTTTTTACTCCCTGGTCATAAAGTTTGATTTTATCAACCAAGTCAAAACAGGAAAAATATCAAACATATAGACTGATGAATTATCACAGAGGGAATGGGACCTGTAATTACTACTATATAAAAAATAGAACTTTAATAGTTCTCCAGACAATTCTTCCATTTCTTCTTTCTTTTTCTGTTTACTCTTTATTGTGGTATCCACTACTTCGCTGCACTAACTAGTATTGTTAGTTTATTTTTTGGAACAAATAAGGCAAAAAGAACCAAAACAAAAAACTGGAAGTGTGACTATTTTTATCTAATTTAAAAAAGATGAATTGAGGGGGCAGGTCTGAACTAGGCCCCAACATTGACCCTACCCTAGCTTTGTGCTGTTTGAGAAGAGAAAATCTAGTAGAGGTGTAGGACTCAGGCTGGAGAGAACAGGGGCAGAATGTGAGACAAGGGAAAGCACAATTTAAGTAGGTGGGGTTACTCAACAAAAGAATTGGGGAGATAGGCAGTAGGGAGGAAGTCACCAAGAAAAGACTGAGGGAAAAACAGACCAACTTGGGAATTCTAATGGAGCAGGTCTGAAAGTGGAACAATGGAAAAGTGAGGGTCAAAAGGCATTGCCTTAGGAGGCCAAAGAAAGGCTGAAGAAAAAGAAGGCAGTCCTGATGGAAATCCTAAAAGAGTTAGCCAGCTCCAGCTTTGCACACTTTTGTCTTCCCTCCTGCAGGCCCTGAGGTGTAGGACTCATGCCATCACTTCATCTCCTATGTTCTGCACCTTAAGATGTACCTGATTCTACTCTTTGGCAGCTTTCCTCAACACAAGCTCTTTGTCATTATTTTGCATTCCTTTATCCTCCTTTTCCTCATCTTCAAAAG
>PVHX01027333.1:9073-19646 GCA_004024805.1 Geosciurus inauris | reverse complement strand
CATGCAAGGAAATAGAAGAGGCCATCAAGAGCCTTCCAACCAAGAAAAGCCCTGGACCAGATGGATTCTCAGCCGAGTTCTACAAGACCTACAAAGAAGAACTAACTCCAATACTCCTCAAATTATTCCACAAAATAGAAAGAGAAGGAACCCTTCCAAACTCATTCTATGAGGCTAGTATCACCTTGATTCCAAAACCGAACAGAGACACACCAAAAAAGGAAAATTTCAGACCAATATCCCTGATGAATATAGATGCAAAAATTCTCAATAAAATTTTGGCAAATCGCATACAAAAGCACATTAAAAAAATAGTACACCATGATCAAGTGGGGCTCATTCAAGGGATGCAAGTTTGGTTCAACATACGGAAATCAATACACGTAATCCATCACATCAATAGACTTAAAGATAAGAATCACATGATTCTATCAATTGACACAGAGAAAGCATTCAACAAAATACAGCACCCTTTCATGTTCAAAACACTAGAGAAACTAGGGATAGTAGGGACCTACCTCAACATGGTTAAAGCAATATATGCTAAGCCCAAGGCCAACATTATCCTAAATGGAGAAAGATTGGAAGCATTTCCTCTAAAAACGGGAACAAGACAGGGATGCCCTCTCTCACCACTCTTATTCAATATAGTCCTTGAAACCCTAGCCAGAGCAATCAGACAGATGAAGGAAATTAAAGGGAAATGAATAGGAAAAGAAGAACACAAACTGTCATTATTTGCAGATGACATGATTCTATACTTAGAGGATCCAAATAGTTCCACGAGAAAACTTCTGGAACTGATAAATGAATTCAGCAAAGTTGCAGGATATAAAATAAATATCCATAAATCAAATGCATTTTTATACATCAGCAATGAGTTCTCTGAAAGAGAATTCAGAAAAACTACTCCATTCGCAATAGCCTCCAAAAAAATAAAATACTTGGGAATCAATCTAACAAGAGTGGTGAAAGACCTCTACAATGAAAATTACAAGACACTTAAGAAAGAAATTGAAGAAGATCTTAGAAGATGGAAGGACCTCCCATGTTCCTGGATAGGCAGAATCAATATTATTAAAATGGCCATACCACCCAAAGTTATAGAGATTCAATGCAATCCCAATCAAAATCCCAGGGTCCTTTATTATAGAAATAGAAAAGGCAATCATGAAATTCATTTGGAAAAAGAAGAGACCCAGAATAGCCAAAGCTATCCTGAGCAAGAAGAGTGAAGCAGGAGGCATCACAATACCAGACCTTAAACTTTACTACAAAGCAATAGTAACAAAAACGGCATGGTACTGGCACCAAAATAGACATGTAGACCAATGGTACAGAATAGAAGACACAGAGAGTAATGCACATAAATACAACTATCTCATACTAGACAAAGGTGTCAAAAACATTCATTGGAGAAAAGATAGACTTTTCAACAAATGGTGCTGGGAAAACTGCAAACTTTCAATTTGCAGTAAAATGAAACTTAACCCCTATCTCTCACCATGCACAAAACTTGACTCAAATTGGTCAAAGACTTAGGAATTAGACCAGAGACTCTGTGTCTAATTGAGGAGAAAGTAGGCCCTAATCTCCATCACATTGGATTAGGCCCCGAATTCCTTAACAAGACACCTATAGGACAAGAAATAAAAGCAAGAATCAATAAATGGGACAGACTTAAACTAAAAAGCTTCTTCTCAGCAAGAGAAACTATCAATGAGGTGAACAGAGAGCCTACATTCTGGGAGCAAATTTTTGCCACACGCACATCAGATAGAGCACTGATCTCCAGGATATATAAAGAGCTCAAAAAACTTAACACCAAAAAAACAAACAACCCAATCAATAAGTGGGCTAAAGAGCTGAATAGAAACCTCTCAGAAGAAGATATACAATCAATAAATATACATATGAAGATAGCCATTAGAGAATTACAAATCAAAACTACGCTCAGATTTCATCTCACCCCAGTCAGAATGGCAGCTATCCAAAATACCAGCAACAATAAGTGCTGGTGAGGATGCAGTGAAAAAGGTACACTCAAACATTGCTGATGGAACTGCAAATTGGTGCAACCAATCTGGAAAGCAGTTTGGAGATTTCTTAAAAAACTTGGAATAGAACCAACATTTGATCCAGCTATCCCACTCCTTGGCCTATACCCTAAAGATTTAAAAACAGCACACTACAATAAAGCAGTCACCTCAATGTTTATAGCAGCACAATTCACAGTTGCAAAACTATGGAAGCAACCCAGATGCCCTTCAATAGATGAATGGATAAAGAAACTGTGGTACATATACACAATGGAATATTATTCAGCAATAAAAGAGAATAAAATTATGGCATGTGCAGGCAAATGGATGGAATTGGAGAACATTATGCTTAGTGAAGTAAGCCAATCCCAAGAAACCAAATGCTGAATGTTCTCTCTGATTAGTGGATGCTGATACATAAGGGGGGTGGAAATGGGGAACATAGGAGAAATGGAGGAACTCTGGATGCGGCAGGGGGGAAGTGGGGGACAGGAAAGGGGAATGGGTATAGTAAAGATTGTTGATTGAGATCGTCATCACTACCTTTGGTGCATGAATGAAGACACAAATGGTGTGACTCTGGTTTGCAACCAGAGAAATGGAAAAATTGAGCTCTGTATATGTACTATGACTTGAAATGCATTTAAATAAAACAATTAAATTGAAAAAAAAAGAATGAATCCAAAAGATAAAAAAAAAGATTAGACAACCAGGGAGGAGATGAATTAGGCCAATTGGCAAGACTTTATTGGAATACACGCTGGGACCAAATCCACCCGGCCATCAGAGTGTGTCCAGGAGAAAGGGCGCTGTGGCTTCCATGCACAGAGAATTGGAAAGGGCCCGGTCAGGAAGGGGAGGGCTTGGGGGCAGGAAGAGAAGGCCAGAATCCTTCCTGGATAGGTCAGGAAAACCCGCTGATTGACAGGAGGCATGTCTGCTGGTGGCGTCAGCATCTGGCTTGCCGCTCCATTCTGCAGCTACTGACCGGTTCCCCTAATTGAACATCCTGGACCCTGGCCTGACCTAACAATTTTGTTTTCATTGTTGAAAAATATTTTTACTGGGTATTAGAGGTCAAATTGTTTCTTTCTGCCCCTAAATTCTTGTGTGGAAGTTCTAATCCCCTATACCTCAGAATGTGAACTAATTTGGAAATAAGGTTATTGCAAAAGTAATTACATTAAGACAAGGTCATACTGGAGTAGGATGGGGCTCCCATCCAATATATCTGGTGTCCTTATCAAGAGCAATTTAGATAGAGACACACAAATGAGAGAGAACGCCATGTGAAGATGCAGGTAGAAGGTGATGTGATGCGGCAGAAGCTATGGGATTCCAGAGCTTGTTATCAACTCACCAGGAACTAGAAGAGAGGAATGGAGCACAATATCCTTCAGGGGCCTGGGAAGGAATCAAGCTTGCTGACCATTTGATCCTGGACTTCTACCCTGTAGAACAGAGCCACGTTTCCTTTGAGAACTGTGACCATACATGGCCTACAGATGTCTTGCGCAATATGCAGGCACCACCAAGAAGTGGACAGCTGCAGTGTTTAGCCTTTACTGGGACTTTCTTTTTTCTTTCTCTCCATTTATTGTCACTTTTATTCAGTAGTAGCTTCCCCCCCTCCCCCTTATTTTCAGTGCCAGACATGTCAAGGTGTGATTACAGCCAACTGTTATTAAAACATTTGTTTGTAACATATATCCTCTTTATTAATGACCCCAAACTGACTCATTTTGTGTCTGCTTGTTCTTTCTTTGTTAATACACTACCACCAAGACTGCTGGAAGGAGCTGGGTAAGAGAGATGAAGGAGGAGAATCCAGTAGCCCAGAGAGGAGGAATGCTATAAGCCACTGTAAGAATGAGCTGTATTTAATTTTAAAAAGGGTGGAAGGTGAAGGAGTGTACCCTAAAAACAATACAGTAACAAGGATGTGTCATCACAATGGAAGGCATAAAAAGTGGAGTAACTCAATGTTGATAGTCCAATCTAGTCCATTAGGCAAGAATGGTGCAAGAAGTCATTTAAATTAAGAGTGCCCTACCCTTACCTAGATAGCTAACAGATATGGAGAATATCCCAGTGATAATCCACACAGCTTTCTCCTTGTAGCTATAAAAATGTGTTGTTGAATGATGGATGAATGAATGAATAAATGAATGTTGAATGAATGAATGCCAAACACTGGAATGGGGTGCTGCAATAGACCTCTCTCTTTGATGGATACAAATGCTAGATTCACCTATCTCAACTAAGCAGGAGGTGGGCTCTTCTGTTAGGAATGCCAACCCTAATTCACTTTGTCTTGACATATACGCAGGTCGTTTGCAGTAGCTACAGCAATGATGCTTTCCTTGGGGTGTCAGGCCATAGGAAGGGTTTTCTTATTGAAGTCTAGGCTGTCAGCACTTATTTCATCTTTTTTTCGCTGGCTACTTGCATAGTCTTCACGTGGCTTCAGAAGTGTGTGAGGCTTATTGTTTTCTCAGGATGCTTCTAGAGTTATATCTTGCTTTGTGTTTCTGTCAAACATTCTGAAGAAGTTATTGTAAGGTCCAGTCATGACAACGCTGTTCCATCCATTCTAGCAATATTCAAAGTTGTCAAATATGCAGTCATTTTCATACAGTGAACAAAGTTTACTTCTGAGGTATTCATGTATCTGGTATATAATTATAGCAGGATCTCTGTACCTTCCATCTTCCTCTTTCAAGTTATATACTTCTGGTCTTTTGTCCCCTTCACTGATTTTCCATAATTTCATTATTTTATTGTTGGTAGACAATAAAAACTGAGCAGAATTTTTCGGGGGTAACCACCTAATTTTGTTGATCTTTTTTTTCTGTTTCTAAACTTTTCAAATAGTCAAATTCTGGTTCATGGCTCTGGTAGGTGCTGTAAACATTATTTTCTCTTCTGCTATGAAACTAGATTTTATTCTCACTGGGTGTTGTGAGGATTGATTCATTAGTGTTTGTAAAGCACCTCGAGATCCTCAGGTGGAAGGTGCTCCTGGTTTCTGTTGAAAGATGACAATTCTATCTACCACCTTTTCCTCCTGTTACTAGTAATTTTCCAGAATGATTAAACTCTACTGTAGAAATTATATCTGCTGCTGCTACACCGTCATCTACTGCTTTCACCTGAGTAAAAACACCACTAAATATCATTCTCTCTTCCGGCTGTTACCACATTGGGCTGCAAATGGTGAACTTGCTGAGTTGCTCTGGGTCTCCACTTCCTGAACTCTCTCCTCGCACCTAGGGGTGGTGGGTAGAGAGGGTGGATGGTGTGGATGGCACCTGTGGGGATAGGGGCCGGGGCTGGGGAGAAGGAAGGAGGGGGTGGCCCAACCAGCCAGCAGGATGGTAGGTTTCACACTGGGGCTTCCCTTTTGGTGTTCCTTTTCCTGCAGTGGATGAGGCTACAACAGTGATGGCAGCGGTGGACGACTCCACTTCTCCTTTCTAGGACCCCCTCCTCCTCCCCCCTCCCCCCTTCCCCCTTCTTCTTTCTTCTTGTATCGGAGATTGAACCCAGGGGACTTAAATACCAAGCCACATCCCCAGCCCTCTTTGTGTTTTGAGACAAGGTCTTGGTAAGTTGCTTAGGACATCACTAAATTACTGAGGCTGGCTTTGAACATGTGATCCTCCTGCCTCAGTCTCCTGAGCTGCTGGGATTACAAGTGTGCCTGGCTCTGGGACCTTCTTAAAGGGACATTGGGAAGAAATGTTTTTCTAGTGGTCAGTACTTGGAGCAGTGTGCCTGGTTGTGTACTTTTCTTGGAAGGAGAAATGTCCGCACCTGTGATCATCTACCAGTTCAGGCTGTGGCCAGTGGTGTGTCCTGATGTTCAGGGACTTAGAAAGACTATGATTGGAAAATCAGTAGCAAGGAAATTTGGGGAAGTGTGTGGATAGATTCTTTGAAAAGATAAAACACATAAAGAGGAATTTGATAATCAAGTGGACAGGTTGACTTGTTCTATAAATACCAGTCAACCTCTTCTTCCAGCCATCCTTGTCTTTACCAAATGGTTTCATAAACAGAGTGGCCATGAGGGCAGGGATAGAGGTTATGCATGGACAAAGCAACATGGACTTCTGTAGCCACTGCTCAGTGCCCAATCTACCAGCAATAGAAACTAGCACTGAGCCCCTGATAAGGCACCATTCTCTGGGAGTAATTACGCAGCTACCTGGAGGCAGGTTGATTACACTGGATCACTTCCATTATGGAAAGGGCAACATTTTATTCTTACTGGAACAGATACTTTAAATATGTTTTGCTTCCCTTATGTGTAATACTTTTGCAAAAACTACCATCTGTGGATTTACAAAGTATCTTATCCACTGTCATGGTGTACCACACAGTATTGTTTTTGATGAAGGAACTTCATAGAATATGAAGTGCTTCAATGGGCCCATATTCATGGAATTTTCTGGTCTTACCATGTTTCCCACAGTCTTAAGCAACTGACTTGATGAATGGTGAAATGGCCTTTTGAAGACTTGGTTCCAATTCCAGCTAGATAGCAATATCTTGCATACTTGGAGTAAGGTTCACCAGAAGGCTGTATGGGCTCTGAATAGGTGTCCAAAATATTGTGCTGTTTCTCCCATAACCAGGATTCATGAGTCTAGGAATCAAGGTTTTGAAATGTGCCACCACTTACCATTGCCCAAGTGACCTACTATCAAAACTTTGGTTTCCTGTTTCTGTGACTTAATGCTCTGCTGACCTAGAGGTCTTAGTTCTAGAGAGAGGATGCATTCACCAAGAAACACAACAACGATTCCATTAACTGGACGTTCAGATTGTCTCTCAGGCCACTTTGGACTTCTCATGCATATTAATCAACAGACAGATAAGGGATTTATTGTGTTGGCTGGGTTGGTTGATCTGACTACCAGAGGAAATTGGACTGTTCCTCCATAATGGAGGTAAGGAGAACTATGTCTAGGATACAGAATGTCCCATAGGGTGTTTTTTAGTGTTATTATGCCCTGTGATTAGGGTCAATGGAAAATTACAACACTCATCCAGACAGGACAACTAATGACTCAGATGCTTTGGGAATGAAGGTTTAGGTCACTTTACCAGGTAAAGAACCATGACCAGCTGGGGTGCTTGCTGAAGGAAAGGGGAATACCGAACAGATAGTGGAAGTAGGTAGTTGTAAAAACTGACTATGACCATGTGACCAGTTAACACAAAAGAGGAGAGTAATTGTTATGAGTATTTCTTCCTTATTTTACTATGAATCTGTGTGTATCTTTGTTTTCTTTCCTTTTCTTTCCTTATAAGATGTATTGATTTCATATCATACATATCATACTACTGATTTTACATAATAGCATTGAGTCATAGCAAGGAGAAAGGTAAAGTACTTACCCCCTTTTCTGGGGAAAAGGTTAGTGCATTTTCAGTTGTACACAGGATAGTTGTATTGTTAGGTGAAATTATAATTTTGCTATTACTTTCACTTAGAGATTAAATATGTGTGTTATAAGGAGATGTGTATGGGTGACAAGCTGCCAAAGGATGGACCTGTGATGGTTAATTTTATGTGTCAACTGGCCTGGATCATGGGATATCCAGATGAAATATCCAACATTCTGCATGTTTCTATGAGACTCTTTCTGGATGAGATTAGCAATGGAGTTGGTGAACTCACTAAAATAGGTTACCCTCCCTGGGCATGATATAATCAGTGAGCACCTGAACAGGACAAAGGGTAGAGGAAGGAGACATTTGCACCCTTGAACTCTGACTGCATTTCATCACTGGCACCCTTGGTCTCCAACCTGGAGGTGGCAGATTATGACACTTATCAGACTCTGTAATTGCACAAGCCAATTCCTCATAACTCATCAACCTCTGTCTCACTATCTTTCCAAATACATCATAATGATACCTACAATGTAATTTGTTAGTAATATAAATGTGTGTGTGTGTCTTATTCATCATGCTTCTCTGGAGAACCCTGACAAATATATGTGAGTTAATGATTTTTATTAAATTTGGAAAAAATACCATTTTTTCAAATATTGTTTCCTTCTTCTTTTCTGAATTTTGCAATTATATATAAGCTAAGCTATGTGGCATTTTCCCACGTCTTACTGATGCTCTGTTTAATTTTATTCCAGCTTTTTTTCTTTTTTCTCCCAATGTTTCATTTTGGATAGTTTCTATTGTCATGTCTTCAAGTGAATTCATCTTTTGTTCCATAGCATTTAATCTGTTGTTAATCTTGCCAGTGCATCTTTCACTTCAGATATTTTTTATTTCTAGAAGGTTAGTTGCTATGTTTTTATTTCATTTTTCTCCTGACTACACCTGTATTTTCCTGTACCTTCTTGAACATATGGAGTGTATTTATAACTACCATTTTGATGTTGTTGTCTACAAATTTTAACATCTGTGTCTTGTATGTGTTTATCTCTATGGGGATGATTTCTTTTTCTGGCTCTGTGCCATATATTCCTATTTATTTTCATACTTGGTAATGATTGATCGGACACTAGACATGGTACATTATATTTTATTGGGTGCTGGAATGTTTTGAATTCTTTTAAATATTTTGAGCTTTTCTTTCTCTTTCTTTCTTTTTTCCCTTTGTACCAGGGATTGAACCTGAATGCTTTACTACTGAGCTACATCCCAGCCCTTTTTATTTTTTATTTTGAGAGAGAGTCTTGCGAAGTTGCCGAGGCTGGACTTGAACGTGAGATCCGCTTGCCTCTGTCTCCCAAGTCCCTGGGATTACAGGCATGCGCCACCACACATGGCTGATACTTTGAGATTTGTTTAGAATGAACTGAATTACTTGGAATCGGTTTGATTCTTTTGAGGTTTGCTTTTAAGCTTTGATAGGGCAGGTCTAAGACAATTTTTAGAGCTAATTTGGTCCCACTAAAGCTATATGCTTTGAGAACTGTACCAATGCCTCATATATTGGGAGGTCTTCTCAGACTGGTTGTTGAGAACATTGTTTCTGGCCCTGTGTGAACTCCTCAGTGGCTCTTCCTATTCCTCGCTGTCCCTTCCCCAGCCTTAGTGGTTTCTACATAGCACATAGCTCCTGTTTAACAGCATTCTAATTCTAACATGCACACAGCTGTTGTCAGACAAAGACTTGGTGGACCACTGTGCAGGTCTCTGGAAACCTCACTTTTTGTAGTTCCTCCTTTTGATACTTTGCCTCACCAATTTTCATCACCTTGCTCTGCTGTGACTCTGAACTTTGTTACTTTAATCAGTAAGACTATTTTGCTCTATTTTAGTTTTACTTTTTACGTGTTCAACCTGCAAATTCTCCAGGCAGTGAGTGAGGCCACTGGTAGCACTCATCTGCTGTCTTCCTTTTTAGGGATCACTGTTTTGCATTTGCTATTACCCAATGTATGAAAACTCTTGTTCCATGTATTTTATCCAGCTTTTAGTTGTGAAAGGAGAGAAGGTAAAGTCGAGTCTCCATCACAGTTGAAAATAGAATTCTGTTTTGGTAAACAGTTTTTAACTTGTTTAAATAATTTCTGTTCCTGTTGCAGTTATTTTTTTAAAATTAGAATGCTATTAAATATGGAGGAAAACCTCTTTTTTGCATTTATTTATAAAACCATGTGGGTTTTCTTCTTAATATATAAATTAAGTCATGTAATCAGGTTCCTATTATGAAATAACTATTACATTTGTGGAAGGAACTCTTATTGGTCAATTATTATGTTATGTTATTAAAAATATTAACAAATGTGATGTGATGGTAAGTCCCAATGAGGTGGTAGCCTTAGAGCAGTCTGTCTAGGTTGGTGACACCTTGAAGAATTTATCACAGAGATTTACCTGAGGGAATTTAGATGTCAAAATGATTTTTTTCCTCCAATAAAACTATTAAAAATTTCTGATGGGTGCTCTCACAATTTAAAAGATTCCTTTTTCTTTTTGTTTTACATTTCAAAGCATTTAAAGTTCTTCATATATTAGGCTGATCAGAGTTTTCTCACACTGCACTAATGCTCTTAATTTCTTTTAGGTATTTTTCTTTCTATATTTCAATTTTGATGGCTTGTACTGCTGTATCTTCAAGTTCACTAATCTTCAACATCTAACTTGCTATTAATCTCATGCAGTGTCTTTTCAAGTGACATTGTAGCTTTAGCCTCAGAAGTTCAATTTGAATACTTGTTTATTTTTGAGATAGGACCTTGCTAAGTTGCCCAGGATGGCTTTGAACTTGTGACACTTTTGCCTCAGTCTACCTAGTATCTGGGATTAGAGGTGTGAATCACCATGCCTGTCTCAATTTTATTTTATTTATTTATTTTTTTAATTTTAATTTTTATTTATTTTTCTCAAAAGTTGCATTTAAATACATGTTATCAAACATAACAGAAAAAAAAAAACAAATTTTCAGAAGCTGTACACACTATTCACTGAAAATATTTGTTGAGGCAAATAGAAAAAAAAATTATTACAATCATAATTTTTCTAACTTTGCACAAAATTATAAGCAGATTACA
>PVHX01027332.1:8113-19648 GCA_004024805.1 Geosciurus inauris | reverse complement strand
ACTGAGTTGCTTAGTTCCTCCCTGTTGCTTAGGCTGGGTTTGAACTCATGATTCTCCTATCTCAGTCTCCCAAAGTGCTGGGATTACAGGTGTGTGCCACCACACCTGGCTGGCCTACTGTTGTTTATGGAGTGTACTTGTTTTATTTTCTGGACCATTCTTTTCTTCTTTTATGGAGAGGTGGAGTGGGTACTAAGGATTTATCCCAGGGGCACTTTACCACTGAGCTACAGCCCCAGCCCTTTTTAATTTTTTTAATTCTGAGACAAGGTCTTGCTAAGTTGCTTAGGGCCTCACTAAGTTGCTGAGGCTGGCCTCGAACTTGTAATCCTCCTGTCTCAGCCCCTCAAGTCACTGGGATTATAGGAATGTGCCACTGCACCCAAATTGTTATTTTCTATGCTTTGGCTGTCACTTATGTGTGTCTTGCTCAATGTTTTGGGATGCCAAGAACCTGGATTCCATCTGGACATCTCACCTGTAATAGCAAGATCTGATTTATTGGGATTCTGACCTAAGCCTAGGACTCTGCTAAAAATTAGAGGAAGAAACAGAACCAGTGAGGTTGAATGGCCCGTCCAAATTTATTAAGGTAACTAATATGAGAGTTCGTCTTCAGATTTACATCTTTTGTTTCCAGTGTTGTGGCTGAGGATACAACACTCCAAAATATGTCTATAGGAGACCAGAATATACCACCTTAAAATATATTTCTGTAGCATATTTTGAGCTGGTTATTCTAAGAAGCAAGCCACAAGAGTACCTCTGAAAAGCTGTTCTTTTATAAAAGAAATTTATGTCTACAAAGGAAATCTACATTAGTAAAATATTTATATCAGAAAGAGGTACTCTTAGACAACTTTTACTAACCTCAGACTTTTGGTCTGTATAACGAGGCAAGCTTTATTCACCATACATTTATGTGGCTCACATCCCCCCCATAACATGCCTACATCCTCACCCTCTCAGAAGCTTCAAGCCCCTATTTCTTTATATAGCTCAGGATGTTATATAAGCTTCAATCATGTGGACCTATTTCAAGTCTCATATTTTGTGGGATTCTTGTGCATACATATGTAATTAAATATGGTTTTTCTCCTGTTAATCTGTCTTATATCAACTTAATTCATAGCTTAGCCAAGGAATCTAGGAAGGTGGAGGCAAGCCATTTTTATACTCTCCAAAACAAGTTAGAGTATTTTTTTTCCACTACCTTATGTTTGTCTCTTTTTAAACATTTGATACTATGTATAAGGCAAAAGTGCTCTGTTAAGGTGCTGGCAATTCAAAATTTTCCAAGATCACAGGGTCCACTCACAATTTTTTGAATGTAATTGGAGAAACAATATGCCTACTTATAAAGAAGCAAAATAGTTTGTGATTTAGAATTCAGGGGATGATACAGGAAACACCAAGTCAGAGGAACACAGAAATCTGAGATCTGAATAATTTGGGGAAATTGATGGAATTTGAGCTAGTCTCTGAAGTAAAGGTAGGATTTAGATACAATGAAAATAGGGACATAATCAGGTAGGAAAAACGATACAAAGCAATCTTGGCTATTGGAAAGTACATTGCATGTTCTGCAGGATAAGACTTGGGTCAATTTAGGATAATGAAATATTGATAGCAGTGAATTCAAGCAAAGAACAAATTATACTTTAAAAGTAAAGAGTATTCTTGCTATAAAATTATTTTAAGTTAAGCTTTGGTCAGAAGACAACAAACAAAGCAAGATGTTAACATTGAATCATAACAATCCCTAGCTTTCTTCTCTAAGTTAATAGATCTTTAAGTATTATATTACAATGAATTCTCCATGTTCAAAGAAAGTGTCTAGAATTACCTCATATTGCCACTTTGATCTTATAAATCCTTTTGAGGACTCATTCAGTCCAGAACCCTATTGAGTATCATGTACTAGACACTAAAACTACAAATTTGATTAAGGCATTGATCCTGTCCTTGAGAAGAGAATATTTCTTTCTTTTATTTTCCTTTTTTTTTTGGTACTAGAGATTGAACCCAGTAGTGCTTACCACTGAGTTACATCCTCAGTCCTTTTTAGGTTTTTTTCTTTCTTTCTTTGATACTGCGGATTAAACTCAGGGGTACCTGACCCCTGAGCCACATCCTCAGCCCTATTTTGTGATTTATGTAGTGACAGAGTCTCACTGAGTTGCTTACCACCTCACCATTGCTGAGGCTGGCTTTGAACTTGCAATTCTCCTGTCTCAGCCTCCCAAAGTGCTGGGATTACAGGTGTGTACCACGGCGCCCAGTTTCCTTATTAGTTGTTTCAATTTTGAGACAGGGTCTCATTAAGTTGCTTAGGGCCTCACTAATTTGCAGAGGTTGGCCACAAACTTGTGATCCTTCAGCCTAAGTCTCTGGAGCTGCTGGGATTATAGGCATGGGCCATCACACCCAGCAAAAAGAGGAGAATCTTTAGGTCTCACATTCTGATATGGTTTGAATATGTCCCCCAAAGTTCATGTGTTAGAAACCTAATCCTCAATGCAAAGTTCTGAAAGGTAGAACTTTTAAGAGATCATTAGGTCATGAGGGCTCTCTCTCACACACATACTGTCTTGCCTATTCACCTTCCACCATGGGCTGACCTAGCAAGAAGGACTTCAGTAGATGTGGACTTCTTGGCTTTAGACATCTTAGCCTCCAGAAATAAATCTTTGGTATTGTGTTAGAGCAGCACAAATGGTCCACAAAACTTCCTCATTCATCTTTCACCAACATAAGGCAACTTAAAAATAGCAAACCCAGGCCTTGGAATTCAATTACAACATGAATGGCTTCATTGATCTCACAGTATGATTTGTACAAAGATTAGCATTTATTAGCAACAGGGGGAAGCCAGGCGCGGGGGCACACACCTGTAATCCCAGCACTTTGGGAGGCTGAGACAGGAGAATCGCGAGTTCAAAGCCAGCCTCAGCAATGGCGAGGCGCTAAGCAACTCAGTGAGACCCTGTCTCTACATAAAACACAAAATAGGGCTGGGGATGTGGCTCAGTGGTCAAGTGTCCTTGAGTGTTTCATCTCTGGTACCAAAAAAAAATGGGGGAAAACAGCCATGGGCAGTGGTACATACCTGTAATGCCAGATACCCGGAAGGCTGAGGTGGGAGGTGGGAGTTTGAGACCAGTATGGGCAACAATATGATGCAGTCTCAAAAAAACACTACTTTCCCCCAAGCAGGGAAAAAAAGGAAAAGAAAAAAAAGGTCTTTGTAAATTTAGGAGGTTGTTTGTTTGTTTGTTTTTGGTACCTGGATTGAACCCAGGGATGCTTTTAACATTGAGCCACATCCCCAGCCCCTTATATTTTATTTAGAGACAAGGTCTCCCTAAATTGCTGAGGCTGACTTTAAACTTGTGATCCTCTTGCTTTAGCCTGTTGGGATTACAGGTGTGTGACACCACTCCTGGCTGGGAGGTAGTTTTAAAGGCAAACTATACCAAGTTAATTCAGGGCATTTTTGCCAGACAAGATATAACCATTGAATAGTAATAAATATGATAAATTGTGTGTGTGTGTGTGTGTGTGTCTGTCTGTCTGCCTTAGTGAAGGTAAATGCTTGTTTGGTGACAGAATATTAAACTAAAAATTCTTAGTGGATTATAATAGAAATATATTTCTCACTCCAAAAAGGCCATTTGGTAATTGTCAGAAGGCATGCCCATATAGTTAGTTTACAACCATGATGTTAGAGGCTCTCTCATCTTCAACTTGAAGTTTCTAATAATACCCTGGAATTAAACTAAGGGAGAGTCTATTATTACAAGATAAGTTTTTATGGACCATGGACTATGAACAGAAATACCAATTGCTTTAACTCTGTTTAGCCAGAATTCAGTTGTAGCACCCCATCTGATTTCAAGAGAAAGAGAAATATAGTCTTTGACTGGGCAGCCATTATGCAGCCATAAATCTACCATATGGATCAGGGGTAAGAATCTTTGGTGGATAGCTAGCCATCTTTGCCATACTTTCTAATTTTCTTTAAAACAATATGTTCTAGAACATTCTTATTTGTCTGCACCATTTTTTCTTTTACTAGAACCATTTGTTTAAGAGTGGTAAGAAAAGATGGTGGATGTTTGCATAAACTTTAATGACAAGAGATATCGTTTCTAGGCAGTACCTTCATGCAAAGTTTTCTGAATATACACTATGAAACAGGCAGCAAATGTGAAGTTTATTCTAGGTACAAGATGATGTTTCTCTATAAATAGGTATTTTTGATGATAATAATGGCCTCTAAAAAACCCCTTTCAATGACTTTTTCTGCAGCCACAAAAGTCCACATCCAATTTAAAATCAGGCCATTCATATAATCTGTTTAGCCTGAAAGGAATAAGTCATAGAGAACATCTTATTAGAACATCCAATGGAGAAAGCATAATATAACTTGAACTGGAAATATCAGTATTTATTATGCTTCTTCCAGATTTCTAGTTAATAATAAGCAAACTCTTACACAGAGAAAAAAGCTTTTGTGTCAATCATGCTGAGCTGTTGCTGAAAATGACACTATTTTTGAGTCAGAAGTCATTCTTGGCTGTATGAGTTGCATTACCTTCCCCGCCACCACCCCAAATTCATTGTCAAAGTCCTCTGTGCCTCAGTAGGTGACTTTATTTGGAAATATGGTTATTCTAAATGTGATTAGTTAATGCACAGTCATTAGGGCAGTCCCTGATCTAGTGTGACTGGTGTCCTTATAAAAATGGTTAACCTGGACACAGAAACACGTACACAAGGAGAATGCAATATGAAGATGAAGGCAGATATTAAGGTAATACTTCTATAAGCCAAGAGATGCCCAAATTGCCAGAAGCTCACCAGAAGCTAGAGGAAGTACACAGTACAGATTCTCTCTCAGAGCCTTTGGAAGAAACCAATCCTGCCAACACTTTGATCTTGGACTTCTAGCCTCCACAACTATGAAACGATGAATTTCAGTCATTTAAGTCAGTGGATTTGTGGTACTTTGGTATGGCAAAACTAGAAAACTAATGGAAAACTGCAGTATTACAGGATATTCTATGGCCAGCAGAGCTGCAGGGCAATCTAAAAGTGTCAAGGATGGAGAGAGAGGTACCTGTTCACTGCAGTGTAACACAGACTAGGAAATCAATAACTGTTAAGATTCTTTAGCAAGAAAAATTTGATATCCCTAGGCAAACATGAAGGTTTTTCTTTGTATGCAGGTATGCAGTAGGGGGGCTGGAGGGTGGTGGCTGTGGATGGCAGGGGAAGCAGGGCCAAATCATCTTATTCTGGGAATGTGAATCCCTCTAATGAATCTTCCTTTTTTCTTTTTCTTATTTTTTGGTACTGGGGATTGAACTCAGGGGTGTTCGACCACTGAGCCATATCCCCAGCCCTATTTTGTGTTTTATGTAGAGACAGGGTCTCACTGAGTTGCTTAGTGCTTTGCCATTGCTGAAGCTGGTTTTGAACTCGTGATTCTCCTGTCTCAGCCTCCCAAAGTGCTGAGATTACAAGCATGAGCCACCATGCCCAGCTTCTAATGAATCGAATGTAGGCACCACTGGAAGTTTTTCCTGCCTTTCTCATTGTTTGCTTAGATACTCAAGGTACTGAAATAGTGTGGGCCTCCTACAACTTCATTAGGCACAATCAGTACTGATAAGGCATTTAAAGCTAATAGTTTATTTATTTAGTTACTTTTATTTATGTTTTATGGTGTTGGGGATTGATCCTGGGTCTTTGTGCATGCTTGGCAACTGCTCTACCACTAAAGCTATACCCTAGCCCTAGAGCTAATATCTTAGAAGTGAATGATTACCTTCCATCCTTGAATATATATATTTATTAATATCAAGAATATCTAAAAGTGGACGCTGGGATTGTAGCTCAGTGGTAGAGCATGTGCCTAGCAAACGTGAGGACCTAGGTTTGATCCCAAGCTCGCTCTCTCTGTCTCTCTATATACATATATATATAGCATTCCATACTACTCTCTAATTGAGTTTCTAGTGGCATGATGATAGTATCAACTTAGATTTTTTTTGTTGGATGTTTAGATTGCTTTCAAATTTGTTTGGTAAATGTATTTTTAGTATGCTCCAATATATTTTTTTGATACCAGGGATTAAACTCAGAGGCACTCGACCACTGAGCCACATCCTCAGCCCTATTTTGTGTTTTATGTAGAGACAGGGTCTCACTGAGTTGCTTAGCGCCTTGCCATTGCTGAGGTTGGCTTTGAACTCATGATTCTGCTGTCTCAGCCTCCCTAAGTGCTGGGATTATAGGCATGCGCCACCACACCCAGCCTCCAATATTTTAATGAAGCCAAAATAACTACTTATTCAGTTCTTCAATCATATAAATAAAACAATCCTGATGATGACAAAAGAGGTGTTTGCTGTATCATTCACTACCAAGTTTAAAGAATACACAGAAAATGGAAATATAATATCTAATTTTTCAGCCAAACTTGGTCCCAGTACATAACAACTGGCTGCTGAACGCACAGATCCAGGATTGTACAAAGTGAAATTCGTTGAGGACTTACAGAGAGAAATGTGTCTTTGTTGGCAGCAAAACAGATCCCTATACCCCAAAGCAGGAGGAAGAAGTTCATGTGCTAAACTAGTCCAAAGGGAAAGAATCAAACTGGAATATACCTGACCTTTCTCAAAAACTATTAACATGTTTAATGCCAGTTATAAAACAATACAGGCATCAAAGTCTTGAAAACCATGCTCTGCTAACTATCTTAATGATTTTGGTTGTCTTATAGGAATTAGGATGTGTGACAGGGTCACCTAATGGGGCAAGATGGTGGTTATAACCAAAATGGCTGGATCTCTACCCTTGAGATTTCTAGATTTTTAAGGACTTATTAAAATTAATATGCTTTTGACAAATATTTATGGCATTATAGTATCCCTGACTTCTTGATTTTTTTGGTTAAGATTTAGTTTTTTAAAGCAGAATACTAAAAACATATACAATCCCCCACTTAGGAGTTTTTCTTTGGTTAGGTTTTACTTTTTATTGGTGCTGGGGATTTAACCCTGGTGTACTTTAACATTGAGCTACACCCTAGCCATCTGTCTGTCTATCTATCTATCTATCTATCTATCTATCTATCTATCTATCTATCTATCTATCTATCTATCTATCTAGTTAGTTAGTTAGTTTTGTTTTTGAGACAGGATCTCACTAAGTTGCTGAGGCTGACCTCAAATTTGCCATCCTGCTGCCTCAGCCTCCTGAGTCATTAGAATTACAGATAAGTACCACTGTGCCCATCTCATACCCACATATACTTTTTAATATAAAAATATTTGTATTTTAGGATCTTGAAGATGTAATAACTTATTTGCTTTAACTGGTTTATATCAGGAATTGTATTTAAAAATTGAGAAACTAATTAAAATTATATTTTAAAATTTTTTCTTTAACTTCTTGTTTAAAAGTCATGTCAGACTTACACCTGTAATCCCAGCAGCTCAGGAGGCTGAGGCAGGAGGACCGTAAGTTCAAGGCCAGCCCCAGCAACTTAGTAAAGCCCTAAGTGACTTAGGGAGACCTTGACATAAAATAAAAAATAGAAAGGACTGGGGATGTGGCTCAGGGGAAAAAGAGCATTAGGTTCAATCTCTAGTTCCAAAACAAACAACAAACAAATCATGGATATTTAATTAGATAAACAGTATGCATACCAAAATCAGAATCTGAAAAACAACAAAAATAATATGTAATTTTCAGACCTATTGGATTTTTTTGCCAATGATCACTCTAATGCCCTTCATATGAAAGGAGAATGGATCCCAGGATCCATTCCTGGGATCCCATGTTGCTTTTCATATTCATAGCACTTTACTCTCCTTTAATTTAAGACATTTTCCCAGTCTCTTTTTTTTAAAACGTTGATATTTTTGAACATTATAGGCCAGTTATTTTGTCAAAAGTCCCTCAATTTAGGTTTGCCTGATATTTCCTTTTGATTAGATCCAACTTATACATTTTTGACAGAATATCACAGAAGTATTATGAATTCTCATCATAGCATATCATGAAGCCCATGATGGCAATTTGTCCCCATCCTGGGGATGTTAACTTTGATCATTGGTTAAAGGCATGTCTGCCGGGTTTCACCATTATAAGTTTACTAGTATTCCCTTTATAATTAATAGGTACCTTGTGGGCAGATACTTTGAGACTAAATTAAATATCTTATTTCCCATCATTCACAAATTTGCTATCTATTGAAGATTTTCTTCTGAAGCAATTATTGCTGATAGTCTCCAAATCAAAGTTTTAAAAATTGATCATTTCTTATTAGCTGAGATTCTAAAGACAAGTATTCCCTTCTCCCCTATTTATTCATTTATTTATTTCATTATGTTTATGGTTTCTTATTTTATTCTATTGGTTATTCTGTTAATGCATTATTTATTATAATTCTCAAATTGTCCCAGATTTGGCCCATGTTAGTTCTTTCAAGCTGATTTCTGTGTCCTTTAATATGCCTTTATTATTATTTGAGTATTTCCTTGTTTTCAGGTACAAGTTTGTTCAGGCTGATTTTGTACTTTCAAAACTGTCTAAGGCACCTGGTTCCTAGTGGAAAATTGTATTTAGAAACCAGGGTCTGGGTGCAACATGTGTTCATTTGTTGCTACTAGTACATCATTGATTCTAGGGGTGTGTGTGTATGTGTGTGTGTACAGGTGCATATATATAAAAGCTGAATTTAATAATGATGCTTTCATCCACTAAATTACAACAGCACAGGGTTAATTTTTGTTTTTTCATATATATAATTATTTATATAAATAAATGTTTATTTATTTTTGATTAATAATTATTTATTTGTGGAACAGACATGTACCACCATACCCAGCTCCTTTCCATATTTTTTTAAAAAAATTTTTTATTTGTAGATGGACACAATATCTTTATTTATTTTTATGTGGTGCTGAGGATTGAACCCAGTGCCTAGAGCATGCAAGGCAAGCGCCCCACCACTTACCTACAATCCCAGCCCTCCTTTCCATATTTTTAACTCCATTCATCAAGAGGGGAAAACTTGGCTCTAATTTTTCCCAATATATCTAATTTTTTTATCAGTTTTACACTATTAGTAGTTTTAAAACTGCTAACTCAATCTATGGGGAAAACAAATTTGCCAACTAAAATATCCACTGTTTATAGTTCTAATTATCATTGTTCAGAAGGCACATGATCAAAATACTATGTTCCAAAGTACCATACCTCTACAGTATGACACTATTATTTACGTGAAATAGATTCATTTATTCTGTTTGTATTTCACTTTGTTGTTTTCTTACCCACTGCCCTTTTGTTATACTAAAATAATCAGGTAATATTTATAATTTCTTATCTAAGTTAAACTTATTTTATCACATCTGTTGTACATTTAATTATTTGTTTTTTGTTTTTTTCCCAAATGACATTACATTTTTTATTCATTTAGCAGATATTTATCATACACCGTGGTATATGCTACTCTGCTAGAATAAGGATACAGAGGGTCTTGAAATAAGCTTCTTTATAGTCTATTAGGGAATCAGATAAGGATGTAGATAATGATGTACCCCATTAACAGGATGGTTCATAGGAAGGCAAACAAGCCAAAACAAGGAGGCTCTAGGAAAGCTTCAGTCTGAGTTGAATTATGAGGGCTAATGGTAGGTTCTTTTTATTTTTTAGTTTGTTTTAACTAGTTGAACATGACAGTAGAATGCATTTTGACACATTGTACACAAATGGAGCACAACTTCTCATTCTTCTGGCTGTACATGGTGCAGTCACACCAGTCATCCCCTAAAATCTTGAATAGTATTGGATTCTACATAAATGTTTTGTACTTATAATGTTATCAAATATGATTACTTCTGTCAAATAAATAAAATCACCATCATCATGCTTATAAAATTTCCTGAATAATCTTAGTCTGAGGGCTAACTACTAAACATTTTGCTGAAAGTAGAAACATTTTTATTATGGATTCAATAAGAGCATGATAATATTTTTCATATTTTTTATATTTTTAATGCTCTATAACATGATGGCTATTTTTCACATTAGATTTAAATTTTAAGTATTTAAGACTACTATGCTTTTCACCTTCATTGAGATTAGTATGCATTTGAGACCTATGCTGCCAATCTTTATGTTCTTTTTTTTGATATTTTTTAGTTGTTGATGGAGCTTTATTTTTTATTTATTTATATGTGGTGCTGAGGATCGAACCCAGTGTCTCACACATGCTAGGCAAGTGCTCTACCACTGAGCTACAACCCCAGCCCCTTTATGTTCTTTTAATTGGTATTTTTCTCTCCCCAAAGAGTTTGGAAGCATGAAAAAATATAGAATTGTTTGAGATCAAATGTGGCAACTAGGACCAAGCGACATTTTTGTCATTAGAAAGAATTCATGTAGTCATGTAGCTGGGCGTGGTGGCACACACTTGTAATCCCAGCACTTCAGGAGGCTGAGACAGGAGGATTGCAAGTTCAAAGCCAACCTCAGCAAAAGCGAGGCACAAAGCAACTCAGTGAGACCCTGTCTCTACATAAAATACAAAATAGGGCTGAGGATGTGGCTCAGTGGTCGAGTACCCCTGAGTTCAATTCCTGGTACCAAAAAAATAGAATTCATGTGGAATAAGTTTCCTAAAATTCGAACCACGATGTCTTTTGGTAAGACTGTCTATTGTTTAATATTAAAATTATTTACTCAGCTACCTGAATTGGCAGAAAATACATTTGGTTTAATAATTTACAATTTAAAAAATATTCAGTTATTCTTGACATAGGGAATGAAGTTAATCCCTAAACTAATTCATTTGTGATTTATCTGCTATATTGTTCTGAGACTAGAAGTTCCTGAACTTGGTTTTCATTTTCTCATCTATTTCTTTCAAAAATGGATTTTTTCTAAATAATTTTCTTCTTTAATGGTTTTATATTTTGTATTTTCTGATACAAGACCATTGATTTTCTTTTTGACATCTGAAATAAATGATATATTAGCTAATAATTTATGCATTCTATTTTACAATGTTAAAAAAACTGTAATTCTGCTAAATGTTAACAATAGTCTTTGTGCTCAGAAAATTCCCATAATGATAAATTCACACTTGCTATAATGTAATTATAGATCATTATGTAGTAATCTTTATTTTATTTTATTATTTTTTTTTATTTTTATTTTTTATTTTTCTCAAAAGTTGAATTTTAATACATAACAGAAACCTCTCAGAAGATGATGTACAATCAATAAACATATATATGAAGAAATGTTCAACGTCTCTAGCCATTAGAGAAATGCAAATCAAAACTACGCTCAGATTTCATCTCACCCCAGTCAGAATGGCAGCTATCCAAAATACCAGCAACAATAAGTGCTGGCGAGGATGTGGAGAAAAAGGTACACTTAAACATTGCTGGTGGGATTGCAAATTGGTGCAACCAATCTGGAAAGCAGTATGGAGACTGCTTAAAAAAC
>PVHX01027331.1:0-19549 GCA_004024805.1 Geosciurus inauris | reverse complement strand
CTCACGCTTGTAATCCCAGCACTTAGGGAGGCTGAGACAGGAGAATCGCGAGTTCAAAGCCAGCCTCAGCAATGGAGAGGAGCTAAGCAACTCAGTGAGACCCTGTCTCTACATAAAACACAAAATAGGGCTGGGGATGTGGCTCAGTGGTCGAGTGCCCCTGAGTTCAATCCCCAGTACCAAAAAAAAAAAAAAAAAAGACACATGCAGCTTCCCTCCCACCACCACTACCTTAAATACTCAACATAAACCTATCTAGCTGCTCTGTCTTATTTGTTCTGTAATCACACACTTCTTTAGGAACTATAATGTCAATGTACACATTTCACAAAGTATGGGTAAAGGTACCTAGAATCTCCAAGTGGATCTTTTTATATAGTGATTTTAATTCCAGTTTTCAGTAATTCAATGCACTTTAGTATCTCTAAACATTACAATATTGGTATTTTTCTTAGTGAAATACTGTCTTTCCATTGTTTTTAAAAAATGTGAAATGTGATTTGTGTATTAAGATATTTCTAGAAAGATATATACTGCATTAAAATTCCAACAACAGAAAGCATTCTGGCCAAACAAAAGACCTCTTCCTCATCTCATTAGGTATTATTTTGAATCTCTTTTCCCAGTTACTGGGCTATCAAATTAGTCGTGAGGTTGCGCAATACCAATTCCTCAGAGCCAGTTTGTGCCTTTCAGAGGTATCTGAAAAACTCATCTTAGAATTGAAGGAGGGACTGGGTTCCCAAGGGAAAATAGCATGAGAAGTACAAGGAAGTATCTCAGTCACTCAGGCTGTCATAACAAAATGAAATAAACTGCGGCATAAACAAAAGAAACATATTTATTTTCATAGTTCTGGAGTCTAGAAAGCCAAGATCAAGGTGTTAACATGGCTATATTCTGATGGAGGCACTCTTCCTAGCTGCTGTCTCAATGTGGAGCAGGGTGGGTGTCTTCCATAGGGGCACCAATCCCACCATGAGGCCTTGTCCTCGTGACCTTGTGTAAACCTAAGTGTCTCCCAAAGGCTCCAACTCCAAACCCCTTCACTGGGGCAACTAGGGCTTCACATATGAATTTGGCAGGGACAGAGTTCATTTTGTAATGAGATTGTAAGCCTGGAACCTGCCCATTTCCCTTTCCCCAGTGTGAGATTTCCAGGGCTCCTCCACTTCCCTTTCTCTACCAGAGCTAAGACCGCTTTCTTAGGTCTGATGTTACCTTCTTCAAGATAATTTATTTTAACCTGGACCTCCTCCCCTCAAGAAGGTTACACACCATGAGGACCAAGAACTGCCCTTCACCAGTGCAGATCTTTTCTCAAGTGGAATGTTCCTGAGGGCACATTTTTAAAGTATCTGACTTTAAAAATAAAATGTCATTATTAAAGTTGATATTTCACAATTATGCAAAAGTAGATATGCACATTTTTGTGTGTGTGTGGTGTTGAGGATTGAACCCAGGGCCTTGTGCATACAAGGCAAGCACTCTACCAACTGAGCTATATCCCCAGCCTTTAATTACTACTTGTGTGCTAATTGCTACTTTCGTATTACAGATTAAATTATGGACATATAGTAGGCACTGAAAAAAATGTTAGTTCCTCCTTCCCCCTTTCCCTCCATTGTATTCTGCTTAGTTGCTTTAGACTACTGTAAAAAGCAACTCTTGGCAACCTTTTCTGTGGGGCTATGAACTTGACAGTAAATACTTACCTGTTTTTACTGAATCCTTTTACAGCTAAATAATTATGGTGGGATTGAAGTGGATCCAAAGTAAATACATGAATTTTTGTGTATGAACTTATAAGATGTATCTACACATCTGAGACATGGGTTTAAAATCTGACTGAAAAACAGGCTTTGGCATAAGACTGCCTAAGTCTGAGTACTGATCTATCATTTAAGGAGGTGTGTGACTGGGGAAAGCATGGTACCTCCTGAGCCTCAGATTTTTCTAGAAACATTATGTCCTAAGTATGTGGGAGTATAACTCCTGCAGAATCTCTTTCAAAATCTCCTTGTTTAGAAATTGCAGTGACTTCTTTTGGAGAAGAGAACCCAGCATCTTAATGTCCAAACTGAGGTAAAGAGTTTGTGTTTACCAGAGAACCTTCAGCAAATAAAATAAGATTCTAAATGAACATGACCAGGTACACCCTAAGAGCCCAGCCATGCTGCAAACAAATCCTCTGTACTGCCCTTTTGTTCAACTGATATTAACTCACAGGTCCTCTACTGCCTGGTCACTGAAGGCTAGAAGCACAGTCTTAGTACTGTTTTAGATGTGGTGTTAAGGACCAGTAAAAATCTTCTAACCCACCTTTTTCTTTGTGTCATAAAACTTTAGTCTCATTAAGCATAAAGCCATCAAAGTCAGGCTAGAGAAATTCATTCAATTTTAGCAGACCATGAGACCTTTAGCATATTGAAAAAAGTTAACAATGATTCTCCCTTAACTGCTTTCTTCATCTAGACATCATGACCACATTCTGCTTTAAGCAAAATGAAATAATTGAGGTAGGTGATGTGCCTAGCCTAACATCAGATGCTAGTGTCTTTTCTGTCCTAATGAAGTCAGAATAAGCATGAAAGAAAACTGATATTTCACCACAATTGGCAGGGTAGAAAGGAAATCAGAGAGATTTTCAGAAAGTTCTGCTGTTCTTTTTTCCCATTCTTATGAACAGGCAGCCTATCTCTTCCTTGCTCTAATAAGGTATAAAAGTCAACGTACTTCACCACAAAGACTGTGGGCCATGCATTTCTGGCTTGGGAACTTGATGGATCAGATAGATTCTGATGGAAACCAGTGTTTGCAATTTTTAAACCCTCACTATGCTCCCACCCTCACCCCTATAACATCAAATAACAACAACTTGCCCGTGCAGAAGGTGTCTTTAGTTTCTTTCTAAAAGTGCATTGGTCACATACCATAGACTCAAGCAGCCATCTTACTACAAGACCCACATTAGGGTGAGTGGTTTAGTGTGGTAGTCTACTAACTTTATAGTGAGAATAAATTAGGCAAAGAGGAACTTGCTTTATTGGAAAACTAAAATATACCAAGTAAGAGTTACATATAATTAAAAAAATACTTCAAATTACCTGAACTTGTTTTAAAGTGTTTGAAATTCACACACTGTACTTTTCCTATTTAAATTTATTTATTCATAAGTTAATAAATACTACTTTAAAAATAATCTAAATATTAAGCTTATTACCTAGAATGGGAAAGATGACATCTACAAAGTTAAATGATATAAAACTCCTTTTTAAAATGCCATTTCTCAATCATATACTGTCAATGCTTTCTAAAACACACACCTTGGGAATACACCCACTCGGTACCTTGTAATCTTCTCTAAGTGTAACAGGACACAAATGCATTTCATCAGGAGATCCTTCAGCGACTGCTAAGATGACGATCAAAACACTACCACTGTTAGTAGTTGAGCTTGCAGCAAGCATTAATCAGAAGTCACAATAAATCCACATGCTTCCTTAGACAGCACATTAGTCACACAGTTTTCTGTGATAACGACATTGACTAATGGGCTCTGAGTTAGAGGGTCAATCATAAACCCATCAGACGCTTCATTTAATTTCTTAATTTGGACAAACACAATTTGTTTATGGGAAAGATATCAGGTGTTCGTGAATGAATAATGGCTATGAAACCAAACTCCATTAATCAGCTCGTGATTACAAATGACTTAAGATTGTTTATTCTAATTTCATTCATTTGGGTCAACAAAGAAAACACAAGCAAATGAAACCATTTGGAAGAAAATGGCACACTTATTTCTCCATATTTAATAAGGCAATGATAAATACTCCTTCAATAACTGTATCAAAAGGACTTTGTTGCTCGGGTTGATACCATTCCCTTTTATAACCGAGTTGTTAATAATGTATGATTTATAATGAAGCCAGGTAAGGAAAAACAAAGGAGAAATAGCACACTCTTCACTGCTACCCAGGTTATACTTATCTCATGAGTTCTTCCTGATTCCCCAAGCAGAGGCAGCTCTCCTGTGTTCCTGCTGCACTTTCAGCACATAGCAGGCTCTCAGGTATCTCAGAAATGGAGGGATGGTCTGCAGCACTACCTTATGTTTGCCTTATCTCTCTCTCCTGCACTAGACTGTGAGCTCCATCGAGGTCAGGCCTGTCTTGGGAACCTCTGTATTCACAGTGCCTAGCTAAGGCCTAGCACAATTCATTTTTGTTGGAATCAATTCTAAGGAAGGTACTTTGTTGCATAAAATGCTGACTATTTAAACAACTTGAGTGACTGTAGAATTTGGAGTGTTCTACATTACTTTGAAAGTGCCTGAAAACACTCAACAAGAAAGATGTGAACTTCCTTCAGCCATCACAAGACATCTGTTGTACCTATGCTCCTCTTCTTTTTCTGCTGTCACTAAATGGCACTCAGGGACGCTTGCTATGCTGGGCATGTTGCACCTGCTCCTCTGGACCCATCTGTGCCTTTCTCCACCCTGACCCGGCTGATAAGCTCTACTGGCTGTATCGCACAGGTTGCCTTGTCCTTGAGTTGCTGTCTGGATCTGGTCAATGAAAGGCACTGGAAGAGATCAATTAGAGGGCAAGAGAAAAGACAGGCTACATGCATTTCCTGTTGCCCTGTGGTTTGACAAGGACTGCTTTTTGCTACTAAGGGTCGGTTCCTATTGAGATAGATCTGTCGCTCCTCTCACCATGTCCTATGGCTGCTCTCTTCCTTTGCTTTTTCCAGGCCCAGAGATGGTGAAGATTCACAGCTGTTGCAAGGCTGGGAATCTTGGTGATTTATTTAAAGTTGCCCAGGCCTTTAACATCCAGCTCACTAGGGCTTTGTATGTGCTATGTTACTTCCTGCTGCCACCTGGGCTCCCATGTTCCCTCATCAGTGCGCCATGGTCTGAGGCATAATCCATAACCTGCTGTAAGCAAATACTGGCTTGTCTGCTTGGCCCGGGGTGCTGGTTCTTAGCACCACATCTCATTACATTTAAGCTCCATTTACCTGTCTCTGTGGTAACTGCTCCTAGCTTGACTGTCTCTGTACCTGGGACCTCAAGCATGCCCTACTGATGTGCAGAAGAAAGCTTGATAATAGTCTTTGATTCTTTTCTTTCAACTCTCAGGCCTGGGTCTCAAATTTCTAGATTAGGAAAAAAGAAAATCATTTTCACTAGTGCTAAATAAAATTCTTGTTAAAGTACCCTACTCATAATAGATTTTACTATTAAAATAGATTTTTAATAGATTTTACTATTAAAATCTATTATGAGTAGGGTACTTTCACAAGAAACTGGTACATGCTGAAGAGATATCTGCACAGCCATGTTTACTGCAACACTACTCGTGATAACCAAGAAATGGAAACAACCTAAGTGTCCATCAACTGATAAATTCATAAAGAAAATGTGGTATGCACACACACACACACACACACACAATGGAGTACTATTCAGTCATAAGAAGGATGAAATCCTGTCATCTGTGACAACATGGATGGAAATGGAGTGATATTAAGTGATATAGGCCAGGCATGGTATGACAAGTAAGGCAAAATCTCACTCATGTGGGATCTAAAAAAAAAGCTGATTTCATAGAAGTTGAGGGGAGAAGGCTGGTGAATGGGTAACAAGTTATAGTGAGTCAGGTGTAAGAAGTTCTCTTGTGCCACTGCACAGTAAATGACTATAGATAATAAAAATGGAATCTATTTCAAATAGCTAGAGAGAGAATTATGAAAGTTTCACCATAAACAATAAATGCTGTGGAGATAGCTAGTTTAACCTGATGTAAACATCAGCCAATGTATACATGTATCAAAAACATCACATGGAACCTATGAATATGTGTAACTTTTATGTTTTTATAGTCAGTTAACATAAATTTAAATGAAAAAAGAAACTACTGCATAAGTAAGTCTTTCCTGAGTATAAAGATGCAATTACTAAACTCTTTCACTTAAAAACAATTATTGCTAATTTTGAAAAATCTCAAACACACAATAAGGAGGGCATACCCCATGTACCTGCCCTCTGGGGAATGAAGTTTCATGATTTAACTGTGGATTTAGTTAACCCATGAAATTTCCAACAGGTAAATCACTTGTTTGTGGCTGATATCCTCCTACAGCACATCTCCCACACTTCTATACAGTCTTCAAAGTTTTCAACTAGAAAAGAAATACAAGCTTATTTTAGAGAAATCAAAACACCACAGGAAAGCAGAAAATAAAGGCATGCCACTGTTACCTACTGTTCCCCTTCTCATTAAGTTGGGTGAGTATTGTTCCAAGGCGTTCTGGATACATGCTGAAAACACACATATGCAGCCATCCGTAAAAACAGATGTTCGGCATCAATCTGTACCTTTGTGTATTCATGTTGGTTTTTGCTGTAAAGACTTGAAAGATAATATCTTTCATTTTTAGCACACACAACTCTGTCTCTTTTTAAAAGTCTACAAGCTCTACCTCCACATCTTCCTTGCGGCACCAGGGATCAGAACTAGGGCTTTACACACCCTAGGCAAGTACTCTACCACAGGCTACAGTTCCAGCTATTTTTACTTTTTATTTTCAGACAGGACCTCAGTAAGCTAGTCAGGCTGTCCCTGATCTTGGGATCCTCCTGCCTCATCCTCCTGAATAGCTGGGGTGACAGGTGTGTGTGACCACACCCAGACGTACTTGTTTTCTTTTTTTTTAAATTTTTATCCTTGTTTTATTTAGGTTTACATGTTGACAGTGTAAATTGACTCATTGTACATAGATAGAGGATAACATCAATTCTCTAGTTGTAAGTTGTATAGAATCGCATCATATATGCAGTCATACATAAAGTTAGGGTTATTATGACCATCATATTCCACCACCCTTGCTGTCCCCATGCCCCCTCCCCCCTTACACCCCTGTGAACGGAGATCCACCTTTGTTCCCATGTCCTTTCCCACATTACGTACTTGTTTTCTTAAACAGATAATTCTGAACTTCCTTCATCCTTTCTTGAACGACTCAAAGCATCATTATGAACCTCAAAATATAAGTTTCTGTACATTTATATAGTTTATATTATATTTTGGAATATAATACGGAGGATCATATATAGGGATCTGCTGGTCTAAATTACAGACACCTCGGACCGCCCCCAGTTCGGTGCAAGAGTTCTTGCCCACCGGCAGGAGCACAGGCCAAGGCCCAGAACCACCTTCAGGGACTGCCATGGGAGCCCAGCCAAGGGCAGATCAGAGATTACTACCCACCAATCCACCCACCCAAAGGGGAACACAGATCCAACGAAGGACTGCCTCCAGGACCCCAGTGACTGAGGCCTGGAACCACCCCCAGTTCAGTGCACGAGCCTCTAATGATCCACAGGAGCCCAGGCCCATGGCTAGACCCACCACCTGGAATCCCTGAGGGAGTCCAGGACAAGATCAGGCCTAGGACTGCCCTCACAGGTCTGTGTGAGAGCCCAGGCCCAGGACCGCCCCTGCACAGAGTGGGGATCCACGCTGTTCCTCCTTCCTGTATCCATCTGGTACACTTCAGGCATCCCCATAGTTCTTCCCATGTAGTAGCCTCTACCTTGGGTCAACAGACAGGGCCTGGAGGCAGTGGCCCACCAAAGCACTGCATCTCTGACCAATCAGCCCAAAGCCACTGTAAGTCTCACCCTTTTAGCGCCATCCCTGAAAGCGTTTGCATCCACCTTGGGCCACTCCCACTGCCATCCTGAGTTACCTCCACTACCGCCGCCACCATCGTTAGTGTCAGTAGTATCCATCTGGGGACACCTGCTGGAAACTGGAAGTGAACTCTAAGGTGAGATACAGTACGATCACTACAAGATTATAGGATAGAAACAGCAATAACTCAGATAGGCATTGCAAGAAAGGAAGATATATAATCAACATGAAAAAACAAGGGAAGAAAGTGCCCCCAAAAAACCAAGATACTACAATAATAGAATCCATTGACAGCACAGTTGATGAAATATCAGAGGAAGAGTTCAGAATGTACCTAATTAAAATGATCTGTGAATTAAAGAATGATTAAGCGAGCAAAAACAAGCAAAAATTGATCACTCCAACAAAGAGATAAGAGAGCAAATAAAGGCAACCATCAATCACAGCAACAAAGAGATAAGGGAGCAATTACAGGTAGCAAAGGATTAATTCAAGAAAGAGACAGAGATTCTGGAAAAAAAATCAGAAATTCTTGAAATGAAGGAAACAATAAACCAAATAAAAAACTCAATAGAAAGCATCACCAGCAGACTAGATCACTTGGAAGACAGAACCTCAGATAATGAAGACAAAATATACAGTCGTGAAAACAAAGTTGACCATACAGTGAAGATGGTAAGAAACCATGAACAGAACATCTAAGAATTATGGGATAGCATCAAAAGACCACATCTAAGATTTATTGGGATAGAAGAAGGAACAGAGTTTCAAACCAAAGGAATGCACAATCTCTTCAATGAAATTCTATCAGAAAATTTCCAAAACATGAAAAATGAACTGGAAAATCAAATACAAGAGGCTTATAGGACACCAAATGTACAAAATTATAATAGATCCACACCAAGGCACATTATAATGAAAATGCCTAGCATATACAACAAGGATAAAATTTTAAAGGCTTCAAGAGAGAGGAATCAGATTACATATAGTGGGAGACCATTCCAGATCTCAGCAGATTTTTCAGCCCAGACCCTAAAAGCCAGGAGATCCTGGAACAACATATACCAAGCTCTGAAAGAAAATGGATGCCAAACAAGAATCTTATATCCAGCAAAATTGAGCTTCAGATTTGATGATGAAATAAAAACCTTCCATGATAAACAAAAGTTAAAACAATTTACAGCAAGAAAGCCTGCACTACACAGCATTCTCAGCAAAATATTCCATGAGGAGGAAATGATAACCAACAATGAGTATATACAAAGAGAGGAACTACAGTAAAGGAAAGGCCAATCAAGGAGAAACCAAGTCATGGTAAAAACCAAAAATAAACCAAAATGACTGGGATTACAAGACTCAACAATATGCTGCCTCCAAGAGCCTCATCTTACAGGAAAAGACATCCACAGACTCAAAGTGAAAGTGTGAGAAAAGACGTATCACTCACATGGACCTCATAAACAAGCAGGAGTTTCCCTCCTCATATCAGATAAAGTGGACTTCAAACCAAAGTTAGTGAAAAGGGATAAAGAAGGACATTTCACGCTTCTTAAGGGAATCATACATCAACAAGGTATAACAATCATAAATATCTATGCCCCAAACAATGGGGTATCTATGTATATCAAACAAACCCTTCTCGACTACAAGAATCAAACAGACCATAACACAATAATACTTGGTGACTTTTACACAGCTCTCTCACCACTGGATAGATCTTCCAAACAAAAACTAAACAAAGAAACCATAGAACTCAATAAAACAATAATTTAGACTTAACAGACATATATACAGTATTCCATCTATCAACAAGCCAATACACTTTTATCTCAGCAGCACATGAATCCTTCTCCAAAATAGACCATATGTTATGTCACAAAGTAAGTCTTAGCAAATACAAAAAAATAGAGATAGTCCCTGCATCCTATCTGACCATAATGGAATAAAATTAGAAATCAATGACAGATTAAAAAATAGAAACTACTCCAACACCTGGAAACTAAATAATATGCTATTGAATGATGCATGGATAACAGAAGACATCAGGGAAGAGATAAAAAAAATTCTTAGAGGTAAATGAAAAGTCCGATACGACATATCAAAATCTCTGGGACACCATGCAGGCAGTGCTAAGAGGAAAGTTCATTGCATTAAGCTCATTCATTAAGATAAGAAAAAGTCAATGAATAAATGACTTGACACTACATCTCAAAGCCCTAGAAGAACAACAAAACAAGACCAAAAGAATTAGAAGACAAGAAATAATTAAAATCAGGCATGAAATTGAAACAAAAGAAACAATTCCAAAAAATTAACAAAACAAAAAGCTGGTTCTTTGAAAAAATAAGTAAAATTGACAAACCCTTAGCCACCCTAATGAAAAGAAGGAGAGAGAAAACCCAAATTACTAAAATTCGTGATGAAAAAGGAAATAGCACGACAGACACGACCAAAACACAGGGGATAATTAGAAACTATTTTGAAAATGTATACTCCAGTAAAATAAAAAACCTTGAAGACACTGACAAATTTCTAGAGGCATATGACCTATCGAAACTGACATAGGAGGCCATACACAACTTAAACAGATCAATTTCAAGCAAGGAAACAGAAGATGCCATCAAAGGTCTACCAGCCAAGAAAAGCCCGGGACCAGATAGATTCTCAGCTGAGTTCTACAAGATCTACAAAGAAGAATTAATACCAATATTCCTCAAATTATTTCATGAAATAGGAAAGGAGACAACCCTTCCAAACTCATTCTATGAGGTGAGCATCACCCTGATACCCAAACCAGACAGAAATACATCAAAGAAAGAAAATTTCCGACCAATATCCCTAATGAACATAGATTCAGAAATTTTCAATAAAATTTTGGCAAATCACATACAAACACATGTTAAAAAAATAGTGTACCATGATTAAGTGGGGTTCATTCCAGGGATGCAAGGTTGGTTCAACATATGGAAATCAACAAACATAATCCATCACATCAATAGACTTTTTAAAGACAAGAATCACATGATTTTATCAACTGATGCAGAGAAAGCATTTGACAAAATACAGCACCCTTTTTATGTTCAAAACACTAGAAAAAGTAGGAATAGTAGGCACATAACTCAACTTTGTAAAACCTATCGATGGTAAACCCAAGGCCACCATCATCCTAAATGGAGAAAAATTGGAAGCATTCCCTCTAAAAATGGGAACAAGACAGAGATGCCCTCTTTTACTACTGCTATTCAACATAGTCCTTGAAACACTAGCCAGAGCAATTAGACAGATGAAAGAAATTAAAGGGATATAAATAGGAAAAGAAGAACTCAAACTATCATTATTTGCCGACAACATGATTCTATAGAGGATCCAAAAAATTCTACCAGAAAACTTCTAGAATTAATAAATGAATTTCAGCAAAGTAGCAGGATATAAAATCAACACCCATAAATCAAATGCATTTCTATACATCAGTGATAAATCCTCTGAAAGAGAAATCAGGAAAACTATCCCATTCACAATAGTCTCAAAAAAAATAAAATACCTGGGAATCAATTTAACAAAAGAGGTGAAAGACCTCTACAATGAAAACTACAGGACACTAAAGAAAGAAACTGAACAAGACCTTAGAAGATGAAAAAATCTCCCATGCTCTTGGAGAGGCAGAATCAATATTGTCAAAATGGCCATACTATCCAAAGCGCTAGATTCAGTGTGATCCCAATTAAAATCCCAATGTCATTCCTCATAGAAATTGAAAAGGCAATCATGAAATTCATTTGGAAGAATAAGAGACCCAGAATAGCCAAAGCAATCCTTAGCACGAAGAGTGAAGCAGGAGGCATCACAATACCAGACCTTAAACTATACTACAAAGCTATAGTAACAAAAACGGCATGGTACTGGCACCAAAATAGACATGTAGACCAATGGTACAGAACAGAAAACACAGAGCCAAACCCACGTACATACAGTTATCTAATACTAGACAAAGGTGCAGAACACGTACATTGGAAAAAAGATAGCTTCTTCAACAAATGGTGCTAGGAAAACTCGAAATCCATATGCAGCAAAATGAAACTAAACCCCTATCTCTCATCATGTGCAAAATTCAACTCAAAGTGGATCAAGGACCTGGGAATTAGACCAGGGACCCTATGCCTAATAGAAGAAAAAGTAGGCCCAAATCTTCATCATGTCAGATTAGGACCTTACTTCCTTAACAAGACTCCTAAAGCACAAGAAGTAACATCAAGAATCAATAAATGGGCTGGATTCAAACTAAAAAGCTTCTTCTCAGCAAAACAATCAATCAATGAAGTGAACAGAGAGCCGACATGCTGGGAACATATTTTTGTCACATGCACATCAGATAGAGCACTAATCTCCAGGATATATAAAGAACTCATTAAACTTACCACCAAAAAAACAAACAACCCAATCAATAAATGGGCTAAGGAGCTGAACAGGCACTTCTCAGAGGAAGATACACAATCGATCAACAGACATATTTAAAAATGTTCAACATCTCTAGCAATTAGAGAAATGTAGATCAGAACTCCTCTAAGATTCCATCTCACACCAGTCAGAATGGCAATTATCAGGAATACAAACAACAGTAAGTGTTGGTGAGGATATGTGGGAAAAGGCACGCTCATACACTGCTAGTGGGACTGCAAATTGGTATAATCAATCTGGAAAGCAGTATGGAGGTTCCTTAGAAAACTTGGAATGGAACCACCATTTGACCCAGCTATCCCACTCCTTTGTCTATAAGCTAAAGACTTAAAATCAGCATACTACAGTGACGCAGCCACTTCAGTGTTTATAGCAGCTCAATTCACAATAGCTAAACTGTGGAAGCAACCTAGATGCCCTTCAACAGATGAATGGATAAAGAAACTGAGGTATACATACACAATGGACTATTACTAAGCAATAAAAGAGAATGAAATTATGGTATTTGCAGGTAAATGGATGGAGGTGGAGAATATCATGCTTTAAGCAAAGTAAGCCAATCCCAGAAAACCAAATGCTGAATGTTCTCTCTGATAAGGGGATGCTGATCCATAATGGGGGAGAGGGCATAGGAAGAATGGAGGAACTTTGGTCCAAGGTGAGGGAGGAAGTGGGGAGCATAGGGACAGTAAAGATGGTGGAATGAGATGGACATCATAGCCCTAGCTTCATGTATGACTGTATATGATGTGATTCTACATCACATACAACCAGAGAAATGAAAAGTTGTTCTTCATCTGTGTACAATGAATCAAAATGCATTGTGCTATCATGTATGCTTAAGTAGAATGAATTTAATAAATAAATAAATTATAGACTCCTACAATTTTTCCAGTTTTTTCCTATGCTATTAATAATTTGTCTATATCTACCTTGTCAGGCATTACTAGATTACTAGAACTGACTTAAGCTTTTCTACTATAATTTTCTAATTTAATCAATCTGATTGAAGTTTAAAAACTATGTATCAAATGTAGACAAACCATCAAAATCAGCAATACCAAGGAAGAATTAGTTAACAAACAATGCTAGAAAAGATTAATTCTCTGCAGGGAAAAATTGTCTTTAGTATGAACATTAAACTACCCCAAAATTTAAGTAGTAAAGTAGTATGTATTTATAACAATATAAAAAGAATCACAACAGTGAATATTTAATACTTATCTAACAGCTGAAAGAGGAAAAATTTTGTGTAGAAAGAAATGGGCTCTGGCCTGTGTCTCCAGCTCCAGAAAAGCTAGACCCACAGGAGTAACTTTTATGCAGACACACTGGACATGCTGACTCAGGGTAGAGCAACCCTACCCAATGGCATTAGTTATGGGGGCTGGCCATGACAAAGATTATGGGCCATATGATGTCAGTCCAAGCTCCAGAAAGATGGTAGGGCTGGAGTCTGAGATCTGTCTTGGGAGTTTGGGGAGTTATTTTGCCATAAAGTCTTCAATCTCCCCAGCTCTCTCAGACCTTTGGTACACCTGAGGTCCCTGAAGGTCTCTTCTCCATTTGCTCTTATTCTCTGGGTACTCCTCCTCCTCCTCCCCTTCAATGTTTCCCTCTGGTGGTTCAGTGTGGATAGTCCCTATTGGCCTGCCATATTAGTCTTCACATTCATCAAACATGTATTCTTTAATTTTCTCATATTTTATTTTCCAGCTCTAAAATTATTATTTTGTCCTTTTATATGTATCTCTTCTAATATTTTCTATTTTTATTCATTATGAGTATATTTCCATTTACCCTACAGAGCATAGTTATAACAGTTGTATTAAAGGTTTTTTTGTTTGTTTGTGTGTGTATGTGTCTGTGTGTGTCTGTGTAGAGTTTGGTATTGAGGTCAGGGGTGCTTTACCACTGAGATACCCCCTATGTCCTTTTTGTTTTTCATTTTGAGACAGGGTCTCACTAAATTTCCAGGCTGGCCTCAAGCCTCAAACCTGCAATCTCAATATGTGATGGATCTTACTATATAAGCCAAACAATCCCAAACTAATTCTTCTTCCTTACCAATCCCTTTCCTAAGTACTGACCCAAAACAAATAAAAATGTGTTCCAACAAACTTGTGCACAAACATTTATGCAAGCTTCAGTCAAGAAAAACTATAAACTGCAAACAATCCACCTGTCTACCAACTGCTGAAAAAACAAACAAACTGGTAAAGTCAAACAAGGCAATACTACTTGGCAATAAAAAGAACTGGTGTGGACGATAAGGGCGCCTCTGAAAAGCAGAGGGCCAAGAGAGCACACGGCACAAAGACCAGGTCCTCTGTGAGTCTATTTGCAGGACATTCTGAAAGCAGCAAAACTGGAGTGACACCCTCAGACTGGTGGTCACAAAGGCTGAGATAGGGAAGAACTGACTTATTGGTAGAATTTTATGAAGTTTAAATTCATTCTTTTCTAGACCTCTTCAGATTCTCTTCCTAACCACTGAACAAGGAGAAAACAAACACAAGCCACAACTATGAATACCCTAATCCCACTGTCCAGGGACAAGAACCACTACTGGCATCCTGACACACAGCATCCTAGACACTTCTTCAAAGGAAATGTTAATTGTTGGTTGGTATTAAACAGGATAAATCATCCATATTGTTCAGGAATTGTTTTTAAATTACAAAATGTCACAAATACATTAACACTTCTATAAACCTCCATGTATATTTTTTAAAAAAATAAAAGGACAAGTTACAATGGTGCAATTCTCCTAGTTATGTGTGAGACTGAAACTTCTCGCTATGCCATGTCTTTCAGTTTTGTCACCATAAATTACCTGAACATTGGTAAAATGTCAACTGAGTCTACAGGTCTTAGACTCTCTAAGGAATATATTTTCTAATTTTGCTAAATAAAATTCAAGGAAATCCTCTATAAAAATAGAACAAAATTTTAACTTTTACGGCATGGCAGGACAACTAACAGATTAAAAAGAGCTTAACGCTAAAACATTAATGAAAGGATTTTATGGAGGAGAGAAACTTATGTGTTATCATCAACTCTTTCTAAATTTACAGAAGATGCTGCACTAACACAGAAAAAGGGCCACTCTATTTAACAGGGTTTTTTTCTTTTTTAATCATTATTATGAAAGTAAAAAGAAACCCCGGGGTCTAAAATGTAATGAGTGATCCTATTAGTTCCACCAGACTAAAATCATACAGTCTACGTATGTGGTCTTTTCAACCACATCTGTCACAAACCATTTTTACATCACAAAATGCAAAACACTGAGTACTGATTTGCTAGATGAGACTTAGAAAGTATTCATCATTTGATTTCTCCCTAAAAGAAAGACTGGCTCATGGGAGGGTAACTGGCATTTCCATCTTTGTGGTGTGCATTTAGGACTGCCACGTATTTTGGAATCTAATCCCAATATAATCCAAGCCATAAAAAGAAAACCTTAGTAAAAACAGATTAAATAAAATGGAAAGGAGAATCTCAATTATTCTTAAAATCTAAATATTTTACATGGCTAGAAAACATGGATCAATTATTAAAAATATAGTACATGAAAATGCATATAAAGTACCTATCATATAGTACATTCTCAATAAATGGCACTCATAACTTGAAATACCTCATGATTCACACTTTCCTTATGCATTTTATAAAATGATTTTCTATTCCTCTTAAAAGCTGTTACACCAAAGTACAATTTTTACTTAATATAAAAAGTATAGTTTAAACCAGAGTTTTAAAATTAATTATTTCTTTGACTTATATGAAATCTACATCAATCACTTTCTGGTAAATTACTTTATGTGATATTATTTTATGCTTATCAAAAAATGGACCTATTATTTCCCCTATAGAAAAAAATTGTTAAGTCTCAAATTTTTAATAGCTTAATCTTAAAAGTACTAAAGGGTGATTAATTCTAAAAACAAAATCGCTCATTTTGTAATTCCAGATAAATTATTTACAATGACTATGCAACTACAGAAAAAAGACTTGCATATATGATAGACAAACGAACACCCAAATCTACCACACTTGTCAGTCTTCGGTAATGAAGTTGGGGAACACATCCACAGACACTCAATGAACTGGCAACTCTAAGTGACAGAAGCCCTCCTAAATCCTCTGTTTACACTGGGGATTAGAGGAGTAGATTCTGAGTAGCACGCTGAACAGCCCACGGTCAAGGGAACCTGCTCCCTGTCAGCCGCAGGGCCTAAGGACAAAGCATGGTCCTGGTAGGAAGTGACCCATGAACATATTCCTACCCGGATTTACACAAAGCCAGTCTGCCTCGCAGAAGCTCCATATGACCATTAACTGGCCCGCAAGGCCTGCCAGGAGGCCTAATTACAGGTCTACTGAGCCCAATAACAAAAGCTGAAGGGCTTTAGCCTAGGGATGATCTGCTTTATACTGACTTGAGAGAGTCCATATAGAGGACCCAAAAGAAAGAGGTTTAGCTTTAAAATTCTCCCAAGAGATCCAGCATTGTGCTCAAGTCCAGCAAGCCCACATGCAACATACTTCAGCTAGGCTTGAACATACCACCCTCTCAAAATTAACATGCAACTCCTGTCTGCTTAACATCTGCTCAGACGGAGCAAGTTGCTGTGATACTGGCAGACTCTCGCTGATAGCTTTCCTCTTGCTAAATATCACTAGGGGTAAATGCTAACCATTCAAATATAAATGTTTAACTGATACTAAAACAAATTACTCATATGTTTTTAAAACAAGTTGCTTAATGATTCTCTTTAGGAAGCACTAGTTTTCTTTTAGGATTAACACAAAGCCAAAATCATGTCCACTGTTGGAAAGTGGAAGTTAAATTAATATTATCCATTTGGATTTTACATTAATAAAAATATTTGGTAGAATTTTCTGATATTTGCAAAAACTGTACTTGATGGACAAAAAAGTTCTAACCAATGCTCAAGTCAATTAAATTATGTGAATTCATTTCTTTTGGAAAGCACTGTTTTTTTTAACAAAATAGTATTGATATTTTATTTCATTAAATATCAACATATGAGTACATGCCTTTATAATATTCTAGGTGATAGAATGGGAGATACTCATAAAACACTTTGTCCAAGGCTGAAATATATACTTGAAAAAGCACTAGTCTTAGTTCTTTTTTTGGGGGGGGGGGGGCGGTACTGGAGATTGAACTCAGGGCACTTGACCACTGAGTCACATCCCCAGCCCTATTTTGTGTTTTATGTAGAGACAGGGTCTCACTGAGTTGCTTAGCACCTCGCCTTTGCTGAGGCTGGCTTTGAACTCACGATTCTCCTGTCTCAGCCTCCCTAAGTGCTGGGATTACAGGCTTGCACTATTCTTAGTTCTTGATAACATCTTCTGTATACGCATGTCGGCATGAGGAGAACATGTGACTCAATTTTTCTTCTTTAATAACCTAATAAAGCCACCCTGGGATGCTGGAAAAAGCTATTCCACTCCTACTAGCCAATATTTATATAATGCTCAGTTACGTGAGAAATACAAAGACTAGCATAGTAATTTAATTAGGTCTCATAAAAACTGCAAGTGCACATTATTCCCTCTTTTAAAATGAACAACTGAAGTTCAGCAAGCTTTAACAACTTTGCCATCAGTCAATAGTGGAGGTCGGAATGTCGCTGAGGCTATCTGACTTCAGAACTGACCACACTACAATGCCTTTCATACTAACTGCTAACATTTATTGAACACTAGGTTTGTAACAGGTATGCTCAGTGTTTTGCAAGTGTTAACTCTAATTCCACAACATGACTCCTTTAGTTAATGTAGTCTATTAATACCACCATTTATAGATGAGGAAACTAAAGAACAATGAAGAAAAGTGATCTGCCTAGGTTTCCAAAGTTCATTAGTGCAGTCAGATATAAATCTAGACTACCAACACACAATCAAGGAGTAGCCCACCTGGGGAAAAAGAAATGTGAAAAACATCTGTTCATATGAAAGAGAAATTAACTTTCAATCATTTGCTGTTTTATTGCTTTGTCGCTCCCCCCCCCCCCCAATAAAAACAACTAAACAACAAATCAGCTGATTTCTGATGCAGATCAGTAGTCAGAAATCTACGGAGCAAAACCTCTGTCACCTGTAAGTAAAGGTAGAGCAGCTTTCAGTGGCTTGGGAACAGTACGTTTTCAAGGCAATCTCATTCCTCATTCTCGGGATCACAAATACTTAATGCTAGACTGAATTTTAGAGAAGTGGGGCTTTTAAGGTCATGTGGCTATTGAAAAGAAAGCATCAGTACTCAGCTTCCAGGTGCTTAATGGGTAACTAAGAGGACATGCTTTAGGAGAAAGGCACGCATGGTGTATTCCTAAGCCAAGTTTATGACCTGGGTACCGTTTCCACATGCATATAACTAATCTGTGCTTTTACAAACTTAACCAGCTTCTATTTCAGGAATAATCACTGAAATGCATGTCCACAGCTAGGTTTAATACAAAATCATGGGTGAGCATTAAATATCACCCTAAATTTTTCAGTTATAAATTTAGCTATTATGAACACTCAGAATAATGGTTTTTTAATTTGTTTTTTGTTTTTTTGCTGAATGAAACATAAATCCTTTTATATTAAGTGTATTAAACTTACTTCAGAATGGAAGGGTTACTTGAGGACAGAAATTATTTTAAGGTAATTGTAGAACTAAGTCTAACAGAACAGGATAAGTGGTAATTTCTCCTGTCACAACATAACTCAAGGATTCACACATGGACAGAAACAGCTCAACAGTTGGACATCATTGAGTGCACGTGGCTCTGCCACTGGTGGCTGCACAATTTTCCCCAAGTCACTTGAGCTTCCAGGATACTTCCAAAATGGAGTTAATTAATTCACCCTGTGGTGATGTAAGTCACAGAGTAAAAAAAATTATGATAGTGCTTTGAAAACTTAATCATAATATAAAGGATTGCAGAAACTGTTCAGATGATGAATATTATTAAGATTTTAAGATAAGTTGTTTCACCACCATGAACTAAAAGAAATTTCTACTTTTCCTTATGACATTAGAACTATAATTTTAAAGGTCCCATGTATCAACTGACTCTATTAAAAGAAAAATATGAAGGGGATTGTAAAGAAGATTAAATAAAATTATATCTTAAAAATTATGGGAGGGCTGGGGATACAGCTCAGCTGGTATAGTACCTATAGTACTTGTCTTGTATGCACAAGGCCCTGGGTTCAATCCCTAGCACCACCAAAAAAAAAAAAAAAAATTATGAGAGCCAGGCACAGTGGCCACATCTGTAATCCCAGTGACTTGGGAGGGTGTGCCCTAGAAGGGTGCACCTACCCTGCCCACCCTTCTGCCTCCTGGCTGCCAGGAG